>CP077949.1:10600000-10881172 GCA_024584535.1 Colletotrichum gigasporum | reverse complement strand
CCCTAACCCTAACCCTAACCCTAACCCTAACCCTAACCCTAACCCTAACCCTAACCCTAACCCTAACCCTAACCCTAACCCTAACCCAAACCCTAACCCTAACCCTAACCCTAACCCTAACCCTAACCCTCGATATCAGAGATTAATTGTTAATTGGCCCGGTCAATATTGTATGTGCTATGCCTACCTAGATGCAGGCTTTAACTGGTGGTGAAATCCCCTGAGATTATTGTAGTTCGTTGATTGCCGGTTGCATACACTCACGGTGGGGCAGTTGTCTACCTACGTATTAGAAGTCTGAGAATCAAGGATCGTTATTACTTCGTCTTCATCACGGTTTAACTGGACTACTCGACCATTGTGTGGAAGTAGGGGGTGTTACTTGAAGTCGCGTGTTTGTATTGAGATGGAGTTCCTTCTTGTTCCCCTTGGCCGCTTCCCTCCTAATACCTGAAAAACTTTCACTCAACTCTGTTTCTGCACTAAGCGGAATTACTGCCTGCCTCGCGACAGACAACCCCTCGTCATTTACGGCTCCCACGCGCCAGATACGCTCGCTTGTTCTTTCCCTCCATCATGTTTTTATACAGATCGAGCTCCACATCTACGAATCTGTTCGGGTCAAGGCCCAGACTCTGAACTACGGTGAACAGCATCTGGTTGATTACCTCTTGCCGATAGGTCGAGTCGACTTGCCGAAGCTTCGTCTCAAAGCGGTCACGCTGGAAGTTCGTCTCTTGGACTGAAAACCGGTTGCAAGTAGCGTCAGCCGGACTCCCGGGGGCCTGAGTCTGATTCCTCAACTGTGTATTCATGTACATCGGGAGGGTTTGTTGGTTTTGGTTCGAAATCGCGCTCGGAGTACCCCGGACTTGACCTGAAACGAGGGGTCCGGAGTTGTATGCTCTTGGATGACCGCACCTCCTCTTCGCTGGCGCCAGAGTCTTCTCTTGGTCGTTGTAAGAGCCTAGCGGGACTTCTTTCTTCGAATGTTGTAACGGCCTTCCGTCGGGAAGTTTGCGCTTGTTCGTCTGGGAACTGTTTCTCGGAGATGGTAACTTAGAGCTGCTATTTTCCTCGTCGTCGTCGTCGTCGTTCTCCTCGTTCTCGTCCTCGTTGTCGTCATCATTATTGCCGTCGTTGAGGTCCTCATCGTCCTCGTCGTCACCCTTGTTGTTGTTGTTGTTGTTGTCGTCGTCAGTCGAACCTTGTAGCTCTTTTTGTGCCGAATTCTGTGTTGGCCTTTTGTCAGGCGCCTTGCGAATGTTCGGCTGGTTCAGTCCCTGCTTCGAGACTAAGTTAGTTAGCAGCACCAAAGGACAGGTCATAATGGGCTGCTGACATCTTAGTTCGACGAGGTTAGCCCAAGGAGGTCCTAAAAGCAAGCAAGGAGGGTACACACGCGGTGAGGCCATTTCATAATGGCTTGTATGTTCCGGAGACGAAGAAGACATTGTCGAGAGAACGATGAAATTCAGGATTGTACTTCTTAGGTTTGGGAGAGCGACGAATACTACCAGAGTGACAAGCTGCCGCCTTTATATTCGCATGTGATCCACCTTTGGACATTGGGGTTCATCACCTCACCCAATATATAACATTCAACACGAGAGCATTTCTTGGCCTGGTGCTCGAAGAACGAATAATCGAAGAGCATATGAACCAACAAGGTGGCCAGTGGGCCATGACACAGGCGAATAGGTAGATGCATCGGCAGATGTCTCAACAGCAACTGGTATGGCCAGGCTTCTGCTGAACCTACCAACAAGGTGGTTGAAAACTAACGATGTGAGTCACGCTGGCTGCGGAGACGGCTTCTGTCAAGTTCTTCGATGGCCTCGGGACAATTTCTGATTTATGAGAACGCCACTGGCTCATGCCTTCATGCGGCTTACGCATGGAATTGAGTGGTTGATCCACATGTTTACCAAGGTCGTATCGTTCTTTGATTCTGATTCGGAGGTTGTCTAGAAGTAAAAATACAGTTGCAGATCTCAGCCACCTCAATGCTGATAAATGGCCTAAGGTCCATCAGGGTACTGAACTCAATATGAAGCCCTACGCCATGTTGAGCTCCGTTTGCAGGATCGCGTTGTTCAGTTGGGTTTGAAGGTTTGAAGAGGGATGGCCGAAGCCCAGCTCGCTCGCTTTATACCCGCGCTGGCCACATTAAGCTTTTTATCGAGGACCTTAAGAAAAGCCTTCTCTGGTATATCAATTAGACTCGTAGTAGCGTAACTCACATCGCGAGTCTTCAAGTACTTTAGTTGTAAATTTAATAAAGGCCTGGCTGTACCCGTTGTAGCTGAAAAAGGCCTACTAGTCACCTTATTGGTTCACATTATGGCTTTTAATTATTGGTCTTTCTAGTATCTGGCCAAAAAATGCTCTCTTATTGAACGCTATCTACTGAGTCTTATGTTAGGTGAAGAGATGGATACCTTTTGGGATACGCAACATACAACCTTCGCCATGGATGCCGCAGAGATATGTCTCATAGATGTAATTTGTTTGGACCATGCGAACCTCGGGCTCCTCGCGACGGCATTCTAGATCGCTACTTGAGCCAAGGTGCTCTGTCTAACCCTCGGTGTTAATCCACCCATTTAAGCAACGGCCTCGTATCCTGAGCGAGAGTTGTGCGCGGCTCGGTTTGAGAACACCCAGTAGATTATCATGCCGATGATGGGGAACAGGAAGACCACGAGACACCACAGCAGTTTAGAGCTCGGGGGACGGTTGGACTTTAGCACCTCGACTGCACGCGATGATTTGTTAGTGTTACTGCAGATCCAACATCGATGCAGCTGGAGTCGGGGAACGTACTGAAGACGATGATGTCGAGGATGAGCACGATAAACCCAAGAACACCTCCTCCCGTTCCGTACTGCCAGGTGTTGCTGTGGACGGCTGTGGTGAGGGTAGGATCGACCGCGGGAGCCGCGGCCGACAGCGAGAAGCAGAGCTGGAACAGAAGGCTCGTGAAAAAAGAGGTCTGCATGGTAGTTAGGTGATTATTCGTATTCTGGAGGACTGTTGTTGGGCAATAGATGTTTGGATCGAGGCAGTGGAACAGCGGCGAGAGGGGCGGGCTTGATGGTGATGCAATGCATTTAATACTGGGGGTCAGCTCGCTGACGTCATGTGGTCAGTGTCGTCTGACTTCGAAGCATGCCGCGCTAGGCCCAATCAGATGCACTTTGAATCCTTGCATAACAACAACTCGGACCGTGGTAGGCGAGGGGAGCTCTGCTGACCCTGATGACCAAGCACATGAATGGATGACCACGCATCGGAATTGACACGATTGGCTTCAAACGGCTACGACGATCCCATTAACGTGCTTGTACGCCTGCACCATGCCACCGGGACGTTTTTTTTTCCTTTTTTTCTTCTTTTTTCTTTGCTCTCTATCAACGTGGTCGTTGGTCATGGTCAGGGACTGAAAGAGATATTAATGATTACTATTATCAGATAACGGTCGCGATCCCCTAGAAGTAGACAAATGGTGCAGGCAACCTTAGTTGTTTCCATCAACACGAACGCAATAACAGCCAACTTCCAAAGCCCAAGCCTCTACCGATATGACATCTCGATTCCCAGCCAGAAGTATGCTGAACCACTCCTCTCTGCCAGTCCTCATTACCGGTCTTTTATGTTCTCTTCCGAAAAGAGTCGATGCCCTCCGACATTCTCTAGAAGCTGCATCCCCATTCAGCCTGCGTAGGCATGGATAGAAAACTGCAACAGAGAGGCGATGAGGTTTGACACCTGCACAAGAGCACCCTGCTGATTAGGGTCGATCTTGGTCGACAGCAAACTCGTCAGGGCGTTGTGGTCGTCAAGTGTTAAGTTCAGCCCCTGTTGAATTCTGTTCACAGCGCTCAGGGTGTTCCCGTTGCCGGTGCCGCCGCCCAGAAGATTACCTCCAACGCCTCCAGTGCCTCCAAGGATGCCACTCAAAGACGACGATATGGTAGCCAAGAGGTTGTTCAAGAACTTGGATACAGTCTTGCCGATATCACCCGACGAAAGGGCGTCAAAGTGAGCCCGCTTGTCGTTTAGCTGACCCAGGACATCCCTGTAGCGTACAACAAGTGTTTCATTGAGCGTCTGGATGAGCTGCGCCGTGTCGGAAGAGTTGAGTTGGACCCTCAGCCCCTGAGACTGGACAAGAGCCCTGTTTTGAACGTTGTGCAGATTGGTATCGAGAGTGGTGAAGAGAGGACGAAGAGTCGTGGAGAGAACCGAGTTGGGGTTTTCTTGGCCTACAATGTTGTTTGCCTTGACGTTGTTTACACTGACCCCAAGCTGTACGAGCTCGGTGTGAATGTCCACAAGTCTTGCCAAGATGGTACCAAGATCAATCCCAGTCGTCGGAGCGATGGAGGTGGGAATAGCCTGAACTGTGGCTGCCGTGATGAAAGAAAGGATGGTGATAGTGCTGGAGAAACGCATTGAGAGATCTGTTGCGGGATGAAGGGAGTAAGAGGGCCTTTCAACTTTGGCTGTGATTTGGGTGAAACCTATGTGATGATGTGTTCATGGTTTTCAATACCCAGCTGGAGAAAACATTCGATTATTTATCCTTAATTACTCTTCTTGCTGTGATCGTGTCATTGTCGCTAATCTGCTGTTGCTTGTCCGCTTTGAGACATTTTGCATGACGTCTGTATCCATGTCTCATCAATTGTAGATCTAGATCGTCGACAGCCTTTTGCACCCCAGATTTCCCGGTTCTTCGGTTAGGCTGTGGAAGCCTCCCGTAGGTCTGGCTCTCTACGCAAGAGGCTGTTCGCTTAGAGTGGGTGCCGTTTTCAGGAGCAAGAAACTCTTAGGGAGCTGCATGCATTCAACGACAAAGACCAATTGAGGTACAGATTTTGTATTGCTTGGCACCCAGTGGCGTTACACAGAGGCTAGAGCTGTCTAGAAGGAATATACTCAGTCGGGATTTATCACCCGGCTGCTCTTTATTTTGACGGGTCATACCTGCACCGTTTTCATAATTCAGCTTACCGTCTAGAGGACTCTGCCCGTGGATGACAGTACCCGATGTAAACAAAAGATGTGACTTAAGGACAAAGTAGTCAATTCCCGTCACGGCTGTAAGCCAAGGTGTGATCAGATCCGCAACTTGCTACCGTCACTCATTTTGACGCCAGTTAGTCACGACGCCTCTGGGCAAAGAACAGCACTATGCCTTCCACGGAGAATACAATACCGCATTCTTCTCGCGCCGGAGAACTCTAGTCCGGGAGCTTCTATTCCTGACGCCATTGTAGTGATGACCCGTCTCATGTCTGGACGAGTCGGACATACTTTTTCAGCATATCGCTCGGCAGTCCGTCGATCATGGGCTTGAAAGCTCACCTCCCGTCCCCTCTTGCGCATCGTGGCACATAGCATCATGGCTCGATACGGACTTTTACATCTTCTTCATGCATCTACAACCACTATATCGCTATCTCAAGAGAATTCTACCCCAAAACAACGTTACCTTAGCATGGCTGTCCAAGGAGACCTGACACCAAAGGCACACCACGTGACCCAATCCATGTCGCTTATATCCCAAAAGCTTGCCAACCTTCTTCACGCAATGTATCACCAGTGAAAACCCCATTGGTAGAAATGTTGTCGTCATATTAAACATTGACCTTATAACATGTTTGCTTTGGGCTGGATATCGTCCTCTACAAGATTGCCTTTCTCAAGACGTCCATGTACTTCCAAACATCATGAAATGTACAATAGAGAGGAACCGGTGCAACACGAATGACTCCCGGCTTTCTTTTGTCGCACACCACACCCTCATCAACAAATGCGTCTGTTACACGGTCCAGCAGCCCATCCTTCAACAGCACACTCAACTGAGCACCCCGTTCATCTGGGTTCCTTGGCGTGAGAACGCGGAATGAAGGTTCATCACTCGTGTTGTCCGCCAAAATGCCATCCAAGAGGTGCTCTGCATAGGCCGTCAGGACCACGGACTTCGTCCGCAAATCGGACATTGTTGTCTTGCTGAAGACCGACAGAGCTCCGGACAGGGATGCTAGATCGATAGCAGAAGGGTTGGAGACTTGGAAGCCTCCGGCACCAACGGTGGGCAAGAACTTGTTGTCCATGTTGAACCGCACAGACTTGTCGCCTCCATACCAACCCGTCAACCTGTGGCGGAACTTAGGTTTGCCCTCAGTCATGTCAACAGTTCCATGTCGTTCGTGCACAAATGCGCCGGCCATGGCTCCAGGGCCGGCATTTTGGTACTTGTAGGTACACCAAGCCGCAAAGTCAACGTTCCAGTCGTGGAGTTTCAGCTCCACGTTGCCGGCTGCGTGTGCCAGGTCCCAGCCAACCACAATACCTTTGGCTTGGGCGTATTCTGTGATGCGGGGAATATCAAAGAGTTGGCCGCTGTAGTATTGAATACCCGGCAGCAGTATTAAGGCCGTATCTCCCGCGTGTTCATCAATGGTCTTCAGGATCAAGTCCGTTGGGATGTAAAAGTTCTCGTCGGGTTGGATCTGCACCATAGATTTGGCTGGGTCCAGCCCGTGCCATTGAATCTGCGACTCAATCGCATACTAGCATTATCAATAACCATAGCTTCTTCTCATAGTTTGGGGCACTTACGTGATCGCTTGGGAATGGCCGCCATTCCAGAATGATTTTGTGCTTCTTCTCTGTCGGGCGATAAAAACTCGCCATCAGAAAATGCAAGTTCGCCGTCAAGGTGTTCATGATGACAACCTCTTCGGGCAGGGCGCCAACAATGTGCGCACTCTTCTTAGCCACGTCCTCAGCCATGTCCTGCCAACAGACCAGAGGCGAGTTTCCAAGGCCGTTAAAGTGGCCGTTTACACCAATTGAAGCCCATGTCTCCAGCTGAGCGTTGATGTACTCCTTGACTGCCTTTGGCTGCACTCCCAGAGAGTTCCCACAAAAATAGATGGACGGGGTCTCATCATCTGCAGATGATTCAACGCCGTTGGTGCCGTTAACACCATTTGCATGGCCGTTCAAGCGCTCCTTGTCTTCTCCAATAGTTAGGGTAAGTCGTAGACAAGCTGACACATTTGCTTTACTTACTGGGAAGAGTGCCATTCAACGCTTTCTTTTTCAGAGAACCCTTTGTCGGGATAATGAAATCACCCCGCAGGTGCCGAAGGGTGTCTTGAGCGTCAAGCTGCTGGGCAAACTCGATAGTGTTTGCGTTCGCGGGAAACTTGGCCGGACGGCCGGAGCGTATTTGTTCTGCGAGGGCGGCGATTTCCATGATGGATCGTACGACAAACAATGCTCAAGTTGATATGATGAATCGAGAATTCGGAATTATGGCACAAGTTTCTTCCCAGTCTGGGCGTTTTCTTCGTCTTTGTACCCGGCATCTCCTCAACGCTATGGAGATAGCGTGCATCGTCATTCCGCAGCTGGATGCACGGCCCCACTTGCTTCCGCCATCCGCTTCCGTCTCCGCTCTAGCGCTTCCGTAAGTAGCCGACGGGTTTCGGCTTGGCCCACTTACATGGCGGCATGACGAGATTCCTCAGCAAATACGCGGCAACTTGACAGACGAAAGAGAAGATAGGAGATTCGCTCAAGCTGTCAAGAAATACTTCTTCATCTCGATGTTTCCTGACTCGCACTGATCTTGCTTCTCCCACTTCACTACATCCAGGTCGCTCACCCTGCAGCTGTTCCCAAGGCATTGTTTCTCGTCTTTCATCTCTGCTTGCTTTTTGTTTCAAAGCTTAGTGTTCCGACATGTCTCCCCACGCTCTGCCGAGGTCTGCAGCGCAGCCGCAAGACGATGGTTTCTCTTTCCAGAAGTATGCCATCACTCAGAACGGCTTCCTCCCTCAAGATGCACCCCTGAAGGTCCTTTCAGATTCTTACTATGCACCATGGGAGAAGATTATACAGCACCTTCCGGAACTCTTGAAAGCTGGAAAGCTTCGAAGGGAGGTGGATGGACTCCCTGTGTTGTCCACAAACAAGCTGCGGAACGAAGCTGAATGGAGACGAGCCTATGTCATCTTGACATTTCTAACTCATGCCTATGTTTGGGGCGGAGAAAAAGCTAAGGAGGTTCGTCATTATGTTGATTTGTTGTTTTCCCTCCTCACACATAGTACAGGTACTCCCCCCCGCCATCTCGGTCCCTCTCTTGCGTGTCTCCGAACACCTCGAAGTCCCGCCTGTCGCGACATACGCTGGTCTCAACTTGTGGAACTTCTTGTCCACCACAGATGACTTCACCGACCTAGAATCACTAGAATCCCTTCATACCTTTACCGGAACCAAGGACGAGGCGTGGTTCTATCTTGTTTCCGTCGCAATGGAGGCCCAAGGCGCTCGCATCATGACGGACATTATGAACGCCCTGGAGTCAATAAAGACGAGAGACTACGATACGATCACGCAGGCCCTGGATGGACTATCTGGCAACATTCGAAAAATCGGCGCGCTATTGGAGCGTATGTACGAACACTGCGACCCCATGGTATTTTTCTACCAAATTCGCCCTTTTCTGGCTGGCAGCAAAAACATGGCGGCAGCCGGTCTGCCAAATGGCGTGTTCTATGACGAGGGAGATGGTCGAGGTAGCTGGCAGCAACTCAGGGGAGGGAGCAACGG
This sequence comes from Colletotrichum gigasporum, assembly GCA_024584535.1. Classification (NCBI taxonomy): domain Eukaryota; kingdom Fungi; phylum Ascomycota; class Sordariomycetes; order Glomerellales; family Glomerellaceae; genus Colletotrichum; species Colletotrichum gigasporum. The sequence continues at coordinate 10,872,535 of CP077949.1, read as the reverse complement.
CCAAAGTTCTCTGATCCAATTTCTCGACATTGTCCTTGGCGTAGAACACACATCAGAAGGGAATAGCAATCCTCACGCTAGCAAGGCTGCTACCCAGAGCCAAGGGCCTGCATTCCACGAGGAAGTCCGCGATTACATGCCTGGTCCGCATAAGCGTTTCCTAGAGCATGTCACCCGTATGGGTAATATCCGCGAGTTCGCCAAGTTGCCGGCGTCTACCCCCGAGCAGGAGAGGTTTCGTGAGGCGTACCAAGCTGCGACGAAGACCATGACGGAGTTCCGAAACAAGCACCTACAGATTGTTACTCGTTACATCGTCCTGCCATCGAAGAGGGCACAGAATGGCGCAAAAGTGGACTTGGCGAGCGCGTCTGCAGTAAAGGACGAACAGCTTACGGGGACCGGAGGCACCGCGTTGATGCCATTTTTGAAACAGACGAGAGATGAAACACTACAAGCTGGGCAGTTGGGGCAGGGTCAGAGAAAGTGATGATTTTGACGAAGCGATTCACGATATCCACATTGCAGTTCATGAAATTGGCATGGTGGTAAAACAGATACCAAACTAATGCAAGGGGGTAAAGATTCAATTCTGCATGCAACCTCGCCGCTCCATTCAGATAAACACCGACCCACTAATGAGGAAAGTCCGCAATCGGGTGGCTGATCCTTCCCTGGTGATATGCTCGGAAGAGACTTCGGATCTCGGATAACGGTGTGATCTGGAAGCGGACGGGAAGGCGCACTGCCGGGTTGGTTCCGCGCGCCAAGTCTAGCTCATGGCCGGGGGCATCGGAATATTCAGGAAACTCGCGTGGCCGCACCGACCATGTTTCCCTTTTGTTCTTGTTCTCTCCGTTCGATGCGTCCGTCAGTCACAAGACTAATGGCAGGTTTCAATACGGATGAGAAATTCGAATTGACGACCTGGTCGAAGTTGTTTGTCCGCCGGGGGAACGAATTCTTTACGGTGCGCAACCTGGAGACCATTTCATTCTGGAGGGCGAGATGCTCCGCTTGCCAGCCGGCCAAGGACTCTCCATCTACATTCTGGGTTGGTTTTTCATCTGCTTTCAATCGAGTTCGGTTCGACAAGCATAAACCTCTGTTCTGCCGCTTCTGGCCGCAGAGCAAAGGGTCGCACACCGACAGGATTGGATGACGTCAGACTCTCCAGTCTAGTCGCGTGCCCGGATCCCAACTGCATGTCACAGCTCAAGATAAATTAATTCGGACCGGTGTCAGGGCATTTAGTCATACAGACACACCTGTCGTCCCGACGACAGTCAGCCAATAATCCGAATCAGAGGAATGCAGGCTTGTTCATTCCCGGCTTAGACGAAAGCCACGTCCTGTATTTCACTGTCGTAGATCCTAGAGGACAAGTCGGTGAGGCACAAAGTTGTAGCCAAGGTTTGCAACAGGACCAGTGCGACCTCATCAATAACACTGCAAGTCTAATCACCACTGCGATACTCTGCTGGACAATTTCCAAGTTTCGCAAACAGACGCTTCATTTTCCCCCGACTCGTGCCGAGCGCGATGGCGTTGATTCTGTCTCGATGCCAGTCATTCAGGGCAAAAGTAAAGGTGGCAAGATTGTCGTCGACATGGCTCGATACTCCTAAACGAGTTCCTACGATGACAGCACCGACTGACGGCTGCTGGAGCACCCAGCGAGTGGCTACGTTCGTCAGGCTAATGCCATGTTCATCCGCAATGATATAAAGAACTCTGAGCAAGTCTTGAAATCGTACCACGTCCCCCAATTCATCATCATGTCGTAATACTTTGTTACATCCTGTCACCCTTTTTTCAACCGCAATACCAGGCTTGTCGAAGCTTACCTTCCTCTGCGATGGTGTCAAACCGGCCGACTCTGCATAAATGTCAGGCATGTGTCGGCCAAGCCATTGTGCGGATAAGAATCCGCCGCACTTCCGTTGTTAGTACGCGGTTGGATGACATAATTCGTGCAATATGCACTCACTACTGAGCCGTAGGTCAATAGCTTCAGACCGTACTTGGCGCACACGTTGACCATAGATGAAGTGGACGAGAGTCAAGTAACGTCCGTCACCCATTTACCGCCACCCCAAAAGTGATGCTGCGATTATTCATGCATCAACTTCAATATATTATTCCACCTATTCTGGTGTAACCATAATACAACTACCATCGTCACTAGGGTAATCAGGGTCACTGGATTTATCTAAGCTATCGTCGACCTTACCAACTTGTGGTGAAGCCTGCGTAACGAACGAAGTCATTTTGGTAGAAAGTGGCCTATCTTTTAGAAGTCTAACTACCAGGCGAAGCCCACTTCTAAATAGGCTATAAAAAGGGTGAAGTTATATAATACGGGTCACGTGTAGTATTACGTGACTAGGTCTGTACACTGAACGGGCTAGTTTAGCTAGGAGGCTATTATAATACACCCCCCCAAATACTAGCGCATTTGTAAACTACGATCCCGTACACCATAACCCTTAGAAAAGTAAAAGAAAAATAGGTAAATATAAAGGAAAAAGCTAAAAGTAACTATGTCTCTTATTAGTTTTAACGATTTCAAAGGAAAGTGAGTTACGTCTAGAAGATGTGTTATAAACGATGCGTCGTAGAAGGTGTTGTTGCTTGTGTGAGCTCTTTCCGTTTCGCAAACTTATTACCATAAGTGATCTCGCATCTTTTAGTAGTTTAATTAGTGTATTAGGTGGGTTATATAATATTAGCTTATTTAGTATTAAGATTTTTATTGCTTTTGTTTTGAAAAGTTTTCTTTAAATAATAACAATAACAAAAATCGTATTTATAAGAGTTACGTCCTATACTTTGCATATTCCGTATAATTTCTCAGGTATTACTGATACTCGTTTCTAGACCTAAGTTTACCACGATACCGTCGAAAAAAACTAAGGAGCTTTGCATTACTACTATTACCACCGTATATGAGGCGTAGAAATGTAAGTGCAACCGCGTATAGGCTTTGCTTATCAATTTTACCGTAGGCTCTAAGCCTAAGATGTGTGAATTTGTTCTTTCCGTTGTGTTTTAGATTATCGTTAACTAGTTTATTCTGAATTTAGCCGTTAATAAGAAGCCTAAAAATGGTAAAAGTAAGGGCCGAAAAACTAAGTAGACCATCGCGGCCACCCCTGCTGGTCTTAGCTTTTTTATATAATTAGTCTAGGTGATTACGTTTAGTGATTAATTTTCTAATAGTTATAGAGGGTGGGATCTTCGAGGAGGAGGAGGAGTTATAACTGTTTTAGGAAATTCTTTATGTTTAGTGTGTTTATAGTGTATTATATAGGAGCTCCTTTAGTGATTATCGAGTTGGTAATATTATTAAGTATCCCCGTTATATAAAAGGAAAGACCCCGTATATTCCCGTCCTTACCTCAGCATGATCAATCTCCTACTAATTCCTTACTATAAAAATAAATAAGTATACCCTTATAAAGTATAGTTATTCGTTTTATAGTTGAGTTTTTAGGTTAACTTATTTAGTATTTAGGATATTAACTAATTTAGTGTAGTGTATTACGATGCTCTTAAGTATACAGAGATAAAGGAGTAGAGTAAGGTGGTTCCTAGTACCAGCGGGGAGGCTATTTTAGTATTTAATAACGTCGTTTAGCTTACTTCTCTAGCCGCTAGACCTGTCCAAGGGGGTAGTTCGTCCATAGCCCTGTGCTTGGCCTTGGATAACCTTGTTGGCGTGGTCGTCCCTGAGGTGGCCTACTCTGCGGTAGTGGTCCTTTTGGATTAGTACGTGGCCTCCCTCTTATCTAGGAAGTGAAGATTTTGGTTAGTGTGTTAGTTTAGGTGTAGGGGCCCTATACCCGGAAATACCCTCTAATGCCCCTCGGGGCCTAATATCACTTACTTTTGGTATTCTGTGTAAGCTCTCTAGGGCCGTCGTTAGGCTTCCTAGCCATGGGGCCATTTAATCCCGTTTTTAATTATTTTAATAACTTATCCTTATACATTTTTTCTAATTTATATAACTCCTTCCCGAGTATTTTATAAATTTAGGAGGGACCTAAAATACTTAAACTTTGCTTAAAGTAGGTTTTTTATGAGTTCGTTTATTAGTATATTATTTATCGGTATATATTCTATGTGGAAGTTTCCTGCTATGTGTTCTTATGGAAGTTATATATTTTGTATATCTACGTACTATAAGTGGGTTAATAAGTACTCCCCTTCACCTATGACGAGACGTATTATTTGGTGATTATCGTAATACACCTTCCACACGTCCCCTAGGTCTAAAGCTATATCCCGAAAAAGCCATTTCAAAGCCATAGTCTCCTTTGTTATATACTTAAACTTTAATAGTTTAGCTTTGGTGGTTGATGTTGTGATTATATTCTGCTAAGTGGCCCTCCACTAGATTGGACCTTTGAAAAAGTATATTATGTATCCTTAAAAAGGTCTCCGGGTTTCCTCGTTATTTGTAAATAACGTATCACCTATGATAAGTAGAACTTACCCACCCCCCGAGCTTTTAAAGTATATTACGAGGTAGTGAGTTAAATAAAAATAATGGATAACCTAGTTTACTATAGTGATATGTTCTAGAAATGGGTTTATAAAGAATTAGGAAAATAATGTAATAGTGAAAGTGATGTTAAGTTATATTATAATTATTGTATATAAAATTAAATTAACCTTTTCTTAGAATTCCTTAACCTCTTATTTAATAATTTCCCTTTTATACTTTTAAAAGTGTATTATTGGTAAGGTGATCACTGGGGACACTGAATCCGTAAGGTCGAAGTGTTTAGCGACTCGTTTAATATACTAATCGTGAATAAGATAAATCTTCCGGGCTGCTCGATTCCGGATGACCTTAATGCTAAGGTACCACTATACAGCGCCTTAGTCTTTAATTTTATACTTGGCCTTACACCTTAAAATAAGCTTTTCCGCTTCTTATATATAATTTTTAAAATATAAAATAAGAATATCGTTTATATAAAACAAGATTATAATCTAATAATCTAGGGTATAAAATAAGTAAAGGTTTTCGTTTATTAGTTAAAATCCTAGGTGATATAGAGTTCCTAAAAACTCTTTATACTATAAGAGTAGCACATCTATAAGCTCATATAATACACAAGAAAGTACTGCGTACTTCCCAGGTTATTTAAAGCCGTCTAGGAGGTGGTATACCACAAGTAGCCCGTTAAGGTCCCGTTTTACGTTAAGGAAGGCATTAACAACGTTAAACTATTATACTTTTAAATCAAAGTATACCACAAATACCATAGCCATCCTAAACGTTCATACAGCCAAGGTCGCTTCGTAGGTTTATTCTAAGGGGTCCTTCTACTAAAGGTCTCCTTTAACACAAATTCTCACTTTACAGCGTTCTATAATTCCTTTAAAAGTTGGTTTATAAGTGAACACCTATTTCAGGGGAAGGGGTATAGTATTAATACTCATTTAGTTAACCACTTTCTATATACTTTTCTTTATAAATTTACAGATTTCCGTATAAGTTATTTCCTTAAAAAGATTACAGAGTAGTCCCGGGAATTTATAGAGGTCTTTCCAGAGCTTAGGAGGTGGTAGAAGGTCTTCTAAACGAAGTTTCTTTTTTGGAGAGATATTCAGGTGCGGGTTATTCGCTTATTATACTACACTTTATACGATGTAGTATAAGGTGTAATGACCTAGGGACACTTCGTTCAGGACTTTCAGCTAATCAGGCATAAACGTACTAAAGAATACCTCCTAATACTACTCTATATAAAGTATAAAAGTATAGGGAAAGCGATATTATATAAGAAAGTTACCTCGTTTATTGTATTTTAGTGGTAAGTTCCTTTATCGACGGCTTTTCCGCACGGGTTAACCATGGTCCCCTGCGGCGCTCCCCTCCTCAATTATCGTATACGGCCTTATAAGTCGAGGTTAGGAGTTAATATTAGGTTCTTATATTTCTAAGGTACCCTTTTTACTCTGGTGTTTAGTTTATGCGGGGTCCTCGTTTTAGACGTTTATATTATCCTTAATACCCGATTTATATTGGTTATTTTTTATATTTATTAGTAATCCTTTAATAACTTCTGTATCGAGTACTGTACTAGTGAGCCCCTTCTTTCCGGTTTTAGGTATTTATTCTAATATTAGAGTTGTTTCGGGGGTTAACGCCCATTCCCCAAGCCATCTAGGATTCCCTCTTTCCACTACTAAGACGTTTTTTTATAATATAAATCCTTATAGTATTAGAGTTTAAAGTGATGGTCATTAATTATTTAGTATTACTATTACTTCAACATCGTTAATTACTCTAAGGATCTCGAGTACCGGGTTCATTTCCTTAGAGGGTTCCCTAATCTCTTCTACTATGGTCTGAACTATAAGAATAGGGATTACCGTTATTATATTTTTTTTCGAATAAAACTTAGTTTCGTTAAACATTACATTACGTATAATAATAACCTGGTTTAGTAAGGGGATCCAGATCTTGTATAAGTTATGGGAATTCGGGATATAGCCCACTAAGTATCCAATATATTCCCTAAGTTTTACCTTAAACCTTCATCTAATAATTCCCTTCTCACACTCTTATTTAAAAGGGTATACTCGGTAACTATAAGTATAAATCTAACCCTAGTATAAACAAAGGTCTTTAGTGTATATAATTATATATTCTAGTGTCCACTATTAAAAATAATTTTAAAACCACTTTTCCTCCTCTTAATTTAATAAAATTTAACTATTATTCACTTATAAACTTATATTATATAAGTAAACTACTACATAAATAATTTCCACTTATCATTTCGGTGGTAAACTAACCATAAACATTATCTTAATTACTTTAATAATGATTTCCTAACCGGCCCTCTCACCACCTCCCACTAGCTCCTTTATATAAAGAGGGGGTAACTCTCTTTTAATCCCTTCTTTTTCTACCTACTATTAATATATAGTTTCGCTATTAATTACAATCACTAAACGGTTAATATTTTGCCGTATTTTACATATAAACAGTTCTCGTTATCTCCGGACCCAACGTTTAAATAAGTATAACACCTCGAAGACCTATAAGAGAGTTTTTTTTATATACTAAAACATAAAAGGTCGTCCAAAAGACTCATCCTTAATAACTAAAACCTATTTATTATTATTATAACCTTTTAAATAATTAAAAAAGTTCTACGACATACAGTAATATAAGTGAATAACTTTATGTTCTGAAGTTCTTCGGGAAATAACGTTTTTAGTATAAGTAGTTACGTAATACTCATATTCTAAACATAGGGGTGCTTTAATCCTGACCCCCTGTAACGGTCCAAGCACGTATATTACAACTAGTTATGGCGACTACTATGAGTATCTTCAAAATAAGGAGAAAGGAAGGAGAAGTCTATTACCCCACAAATCCGATAAATCCTAATCAGGTTTACCTAGGCCTGATCAGGCTTAGTAAGCAGTGGTTGGCGTTGAACATGGCCGAGTGGTTCCGAGGCCTCTGATCGGGCCTTGGCCCGTGACACCCCCCGAGCACTATAAACTAAATGCTCTAAGGCTGCTGGTCCTAGATGTCCTGAACAAAGGTACCACAAGTCGGCAGTGTTTTACCTTTCGCTACGCATCTCATATGATGGTCGTTTCCTAAGCTAAGTCTTAATGTGATTTAGAGCGGCTATACCAGTGCTACTAGAACATATTATGGTTTATGGACCATAAGAGGAACGGGGTTTATATTCGAGGAAGACTAAATTAACCTTTTTGGTCAGTTATCTAAGTATTACACTATTCTCATGGGTTTTAACACAAAGTATATAATTTATATTTAAGTATTATATTCCGGCCTTATACAAAAAGGCTTCCGAAATAATATTAATATAAAAGTTCTCCATATAATAAATGTTTTCTAAAATAAGGTTCTGAGTTTTTAATCTTTTAGGCCTAGCTAAAACATTCCTTAGTACACATTTCCCTTTTCCGAGGATTATGAATAAGGTTATACTTAACTCTATTCATTTATTACTCATAACCATTTTATAGGATATTAGTTCTAAAAGATTAAGGTTATTAATAAGGTGAATAACACCATAGTTATCCATAACTATTGAATCTGAGAGAGGGTGTGGTCCATAAAATAGTATAGAAAAGACGTTTAAGGGTATTTTCGTCTAATCTATCACTTCCCCCAAAAGAGAGGGACAAATATAAACGGTAATTATATTATTAGGGTATTCCGGGGGTTTAGTAACCTTAGGATTTTGTTTTTCCTTTAAACGGTGGGTTAAACCACCTCTTCTCGGTCCATTTCCACTACACTTATTCCGGAATCCTCTACGTATAATTCTATTATTAGCTCAAAACCACCCTTTACAAACACCTTTAGCCCACAGGTCATCCCATTTCTTATTATCTAACCGACTTCGGATCCTATTATATTCCTTTTTGCGAAGGGCTAGGCCTAGATGTTTTCGACCTTAGGGTGCTCTATTACTGTTTACTTCAAGCTAAGGAGCGAAAGAGAGGAAGTTCCTCGTAAGGGGGGCGGTGTAGGAATCTATACTGCTGGAGAACAAAGGGGACCTCTGGTGGGGCGCCGGAGGTCACCGGAGGCCCTTTGATCGGAGGCCCCTTTAACCGGAGGGCTCTTTTGTTGGATGCTGGTTAACGCCTCAGGCAAAGCTTAGGCCATCGTGGGCATCAGCCCGTAACAAATGCCCCCTCCTTTCTCCCCTCCCTCCCTACTAGTGTTTTGCTGGTGCACCAACGGTTATTAATTTGTTGCCCTCCGACGTCTTTTCGGGGCATACACTAGGTCCCTATCCACTGTATTAATTTCTTTATACCACCATTCATACTTATCCAAAACCTCTATCTCCGATACTACTTCCACAAGCTCCCAAGTTGGCTCCACATAACCTTATTATTTAACTAGGGCTTAGCGACGGCGCCCTCTACTCACCGGCTACCACCTTACCGCTAATATGTCTTCCACAAATTATTTAGGATCTCTATTTATATTACGAATCGGGGGTAATTATTCATTAGTCGTTTCTTACCTTAGCAACGGGTCACTAATTGCCCTATGGAGGAGGTCCACGTGGAAACGTGGATGGATATTAGTTAATATACTTAGTTTTACTATGTGAACTAAGATTACTTATATAACTTCATATTTATAGTGAAACTATACTAGTTTCTTACTTAGTTTTGGGGATGAGTAGTTAGCGACGTTTAGCTATACTTTATCTCTAATCTTATACTATTTAGCTGGTCCCTTAATATAGTTCGTGGAGTCTTCGCTTCGCTATTAAGCAGCTGTTATTACTACTTAAATGAACTTTATAGTGTCCTTTATCCTCTAAATTAACTATTTCACTATTTCCTCTTAATTCGTTTCTAGTTAGTTATCTCCTTCTACTATTAATAAAGGGTCAACGTAGTATCCATGCTCCATAAAGAATGGGGATATCGTTATAGTAATACTCGTTTAGTTCCTAAGGGCTAGTTGCACGCTGGGCAGTAATTCCCCCTAATTGTCCTAAGCGTATATTATATATACGCAGAGAATTACTTGGATCTCCTAGTTAAGGCGTTCCGTCCCTCTATTTATTTATGGGTGGTAAACAGTGCTTAATAATTGTTTTACACTAATTAACCTATAGAATTCCTTCTAAAATCGGCTCATCTAATTCGATCCTCGGTTACTAATTATTATCCGTAGTATTCCGTAGAACTTATAGTAATAAGAGAGGAACCGCTGAGCATAAGCTTCAGCGTCCATAATCTCCATCTCTTTTAATATGGGATTCTTCGATAACCTATTCACAATAACCCACAAATATTAGGCCTTTTTCCTTTTTATTAGAGGAAGGTTAGTGATAAAGTCCATTAATAAGTTGCAGTAGATATAGGTAGGTACTAGTAGGGGTTTAAGGAACTCTTTTTTAGTTTACCTCTAAATGTGTATCCCTCTATAAGTATCGTAATTTTATATAAACCTTTAAACTATTTAGGACTAGCCTGACCAGAAGAACTATCTACTTATTATTATTAACGTGCCGTTCCGTCCTAGGTGGCTATTAGTGTACGAATCGTAACACTTTTGTATAATCTTAGTTCGTAATTTATTTAGGTGGTTATCGTCGTTTTCCCCCCCCGGTACCCATAATTGATCTCTCCATATTAATCTTCTTAGCCCATCGAGTTCGTATTTAGTAATTTAAACCTTTAACTTAAGCTTTAGTGGGAAGTTTCTCCTCCTTTCTTTTACTACTAAATAAGCAGTTTAATATACTCTATTGGTTTTTATAATTCTATCCTAAAAGGCTTATAGTATAGGGTTAGCATTAAAAATAGTGGCTTATGGTATTTCTAGTGTATTTTCGGTAATTTATTTAATTCGAAGGTCACTAAGTAGAGTATAGCTTAGTTGTATAGAATTGGGAATTATCTGGATTACCCGGCCTTTTTCCCTCTTATCGTCCCATCCTTAAGGGATATCCTACTCCCTTCTTAATAATACATTAGATACTATCGCTTCCTTTCCTAACTAGTACTTAATCCTAAAATTGTACTAGGATAACTCTTTTACTTAGCGGCTTTATCTCTTAATTAAGTGTTACTTTTTTATAAAATACTCTAAACCCTTATAATCCGTTAAAATAATAAAATACTAGATACTATAGAGTTTAGTTTTCTAGGATTATAAATAGGTAAGTATTATGAGAAGCTCCTTATCGTGGATTAGGTAATTATACTCTATTAACGAGAGTTTTTGTGAGTAGAACTCAACTAGCTTTTAGTAACCCTCTGGGTCCTTTTATAATAATACACCACTTAAAGTAAAACCTAAGTAGTCTATTTCGATGTGTATTTCGTTATCCAGGTTAAATTTCCATAGGAACAGCTCTTCTGTGAACATCCTCTTTAGTGTTTCGAATACTTCTCCTTAAACTATTCTCTAATAAAAGACTACCCCCTTCTTTATTAATTGGGTTAGGGGCTCTACTAGCCCACTATACCCTAGTATAAATATACGATAATAGTTGGTGAAACCTAGGAAACTTTATACACCTTTAAGGGACCTAGGGGCCAACCACTCCTTAATAGCTTTTAACTTATTAGGATTATATAATAGACCCTTTCCCGCGGTAATAATAAAACTAACGTATTTCACCTTCTCAACACAGAATTCGCACTTCTTCGGGTCTAAGTTCAGGCCAACTTTAGCTAGGGCCTGGAGAACCACTTATACTTTCTCCTTATAATCCCTCTTCGAACTACTAGTATAAATAAGGACATTATCTATATAAGTTATAATAAAATTATTTAGGAATTTCCATAGAAAAGTATTAATATATTACTAGAACATTACTAGGGCATTAGTAAGCCTAAAAGGGCAAACCACCTATTTAAATAACCCGTATCTTATTCTAAAAGCAGTTTTCTCTAAGTCTCCTTTAGCGATCCGTATCTTATAAAAAGTAACTATAATATTAAACTTTATAAACCACTTAGTAATAATTATTCTATTAAGAGTTTCCGATATTAGTAGGAGTAGGTAATAGTCCTTTTTTATAATAGCGTTTAGGGCTTTATAATTAACGCAGAATTTCAATTCACCTCCTGGTTTTTTAGCGAATAACACGGGAGCACCGGCTACCGAGCAGCTGGCTTAAATAAACCCCTTATCTAATAGGTCGTTAAGTGTTTTTTTTAGTACTAGTAACTCTTCTCTTAATATGGTGTATAAAGGTCCCTAAGGGAGTTGGGGCTCCTTCCCTTCTGGCCTTATCTCTAAAGGGATTACGTGGTCTATACTTAGTTGGTGGGGGGGCACCGGGTGTATTTTGGTTGGGTTAAATAAGTCTCTAAACTCCTTATGCACCCATTCTAGTACTAGCCTCGAAATGTCTTCTTATTTTTATGGTTCTAGTTTTATAAGAGCTTTCTCGATATTTTGTAAGCTGGCTGCTATAACAGCAGCTGGTGGTCTCTGGTTATCTTTTTGTCTTCTTTTTTACGTTATATAGTAAATTATAGTAAATGGTGCCACTAGTAATAGTTTAGCTCGACGTATATCTAATATGTTTTCGGGCTCTTTTTTATTAGAGAGGTATACTCTTATTCTTCCTTTCCTATAAGTAAGCTAATGGGTACTAATATTATACTTCACCTTATTCTAAACTATCCAGGGATTTCCTAAAAATATATCCGGTTTTAAATTGTTTATTACATATACATAAACTTATTGTGTATAACCGCTAATTTCCATTTATATTACAGTTACTCCCTGGTTTCTACCCGGTGAGGGGCCACTTATTGTGTAACCTCTTATAGGGCGTTTTATTATATTAATAAACGGTAATCGGAGGTGTTGTGTAAAGGAACGGTTAACCATAGTATAGACTTCGCAGCCGGTGTCCACTAGGGTATTAGTCAAATGTCCTTTATTAATTCTGACTTTTATAATTATAGACTGCTTGCTCTGCTGCTGCTGGCTCCTTTGGTGTTTCTTCTATCCCTTCACTTACTCCTTAGTGGGCTCCGGGGCCCGACTTTATCCCAAAGTTATTCTTTTCCCGATTCATACTTATCGCTTGAACTAGGGATTATTAGTTAGTCTTCTTCTTCTACGTTTCCTTTTAGGCAAGTTTTAGCTATAAAGGGCCGGTTAGCTTATTAGCGGTGTTTAGCCTTCTTCTAGTAATTCTATATAAAGTGTCCTTCTTTTCTATACTTAAAGTATTCGTAGTAGTCCTTATTATATTCTGGGTTTCTTTATTAGGAATAGTTATTATCCGTAGAGGAGCTAGAGCTTCTCCGGGGTCTAGTGGTGGTTATCTTTTTAGCTCCTGTAGACCGAACTGCTCCCATCATAATAACGTCTCCATTGTTATCCTTTGGACGAACGGCGGGGGAGTAGGTGGACCTCTAAGGGTAATTGTATTTAAAGGCCCGTTCAACCTTCTAAGTAATGTCCTGTACTCGGGTAAGCCAGCCTAAGTAGTCCTTAGGAAGCTCGACCATAAATAACCGGTCCTTTAGTGAAGGGGTCAAAGTTACCTCTAAGAATGATATTTACATAGTAGCGGGCTAATTACCACCACTAACGTTAACCATTATTCGTTTAAACTTAGGTAAGAATATCATAAAACTCTTATTTTCTTTTTAGCATAAGGTCTATAACTGGGCAACGACTTGGGACTGGGTGTTCGGATCCAAATAAGTATAATTAAAGTAACGTATAAAGTCTTCGGGGTTTCTAGTTCCATCAGGTCCTCCAGCGGTGTAAAAGGTGTTAACTACTTATTAGGGACTAACTTCTAAGTATAAATTAACTAAGTATTAAAGTTTATAGTTTATAGGGTAAAAGGGGTAATCCATTAAGATCTTATTTCTCATCTGTTACACTTAAGGGGCGTATTCCTTTTATTTACCCGAAAACTTCGGGGGGTTAGGTAAGGGTTTCCGGCGAATTAACTCGTTAATGAGTACCGGTGGGGTATCGGTGCGGATACCACTAAGAGTATAAAGGGTTTTGCTCCTAGGGGTCATCAACCTCTAGTTCTAACTCTTCTCCAATTTCTCGCTAATCTCTATTATTTAGGCTTACAGGGATCCTAGAGTAGTGTTCAACATCTCTTTTATAGTTAGCTTGTTATAGAGCATCGGGGGTATAGCGGTGTTCATCGGGGCAACTAGGCTATCTCAATTGTTCTTCTGGGGACTAGTGGTCAACTTATTGGAGTCCCGGGAGTATCGTTCTTCACAGGGAGCTACACTCGACCTATACTCCTTTCTACTTAACCAGTGGGGAGCCGCGCTCAACCCAGCGTTACAATAAGGTTATAATCCTAAGCTTAAAGTATACGAAGGGCTAAGCCTAGATGTTTTCGACCTTAGGGTACTCTATTACTATTTACTTCAAGCTAAGGAGCGAAAAAGAGGAAGTTCCTCGCAAGGGGGGCGGTATAGGAATCTATACTACTGGAGAACAAAGGGGACCTCTGGTGGGGCACCGGAGGTCACCGGAGGCCCTTTGATCGGAGGCCCCTTTGACCGGAGGGCTCTTTTATTAGATGCTGGTTAACGCCTCAGGCAAAGCTTAGGCCATCGTGGGCATCAGCCCGTAACACTTTTTATCTAAGTTAATATAGTTAAAACGGGGGCAAGAGCCTATAAGGGTGTATTCCACGTTAGCGTAGTTGTCCAGAGTCCACTTCGAGTAGACCATACCACAAAGGCATAAGTCAGCTTATATGTTATTCTCGGTGATACCCTAGTCATTTTAGATACTATTTCCAGAACAACCTACTAGGATTACAAAAATACCAATAATTTAACCCCGAGATTTTCCATAAACCGTATCTTCATAAAGTAAATCTATAAAAATCTCTCCATAATCAGCGAATAATGGAATTCGGTCTCTAATACACTCCCGTATAACAATTTATATAAACTCCGCATTTACCTACATCAGAGCAAAACATTACCCAACTACTCATAAAAAGGTTTTCGTAGCTAAAAGGCCTTAAACTTTGGGTATACTATACTTATTAACTTGAAAAAAATTCTTATACCATTCAACAATCCAAACAAATAAATTAACGCTAATATTAGCTTTTATTATTATATTATTATAATCTTCTTAAATAGTGGTCAGATTACTTGACTTTGTTAATGCGTATCGTTATCTTAAAACAGCAATTAAATTTCATAAATTAATCTTTTTGTTGCTAAGAAGCTCTATACGAGCTAGTACGAGGATTAATGGGTCGATTATAGTAGAGACCCAGGCGTCAACAAGTTCATAGGCTTTCTCCTTTTTCGAATAATCATATTATATAATCACCTAGTGTTTAATATAAGCGACGTACTTATTATAAATTCCTAGGGTCTTTGAAGTGATCTCCTTTGGTCACTTTAGGACTAAACCATTAAATAATACCATATTCATAGTTTCTCGGGTAATCTCCTAGAATTCTTCCTCTTTTATAACTTTATTTTGTTTATCCTCGAATTATCCTTAAATTTCAAACTACTCAACAAACTCCCACTTAACTAGTTTTTAAATATAATCCCTTATAAGTTAAGTATTTCGGTTTTCAATATACTTTAAAAATAAGGGGACAGTATTATTCATATAAGGAGTCCCAAAAATAGTGTCGTCTAAATCAATATACTACTACACGTTCCTTACACAGAACTAGTATTATAGAGTAATATACTATTATAGCCAATCTCAACGGGTAGTAAAACGGACCGACGTATCAAGGCTCGTAGTTAAGGAGGTAGCGGAGGTCATCTTCGCTATAAAACGAAGAGGGATTAAAATAGAAATTAACAGACAATCCATCGCTTACTAAAACTTCTCACAATAATACAAAGCCTTAAATAAGCTAAGCTCATAACTATAATAAAACCTACATAACGAATAGAATCATTTTAGTAAAAAGTGGCCTATCTTCTAGAAGTCTAACTACCAGGCGAAGCCCACTTCTAAATAAGCTACAAAAAAGGTGAAGTTACGTAATACGAGTCACGTGCAGTATCACGTGACTGGCTCTGCACACCAAACGGGCTGGTTCAGCCAGGAGGCTATCACGACACAACTTCAATCCGAGCTCTCCGTATGGCCTTAATGTTGGCGAACTTCGAATTGGGACTCATAGTCACCTTCTTCCTCTTCTTCGCCCTACTGACCTCAACCTCTGCTTCCAGTGCTTTAATTTTTCACTCGACTATAGCTAACCGGTAGTCTCTCTTATCCCAGCTTTTTCGGACTTTGCGGAATAATAGACGTTAAGTGTTAATATTACTTCTAAGTTTGTTAAATAAGTTAAAGTGATGCTGAAGTTCTCCCCTTTTCTTAGGAGTTAACTAATATACCGTTAATGTATCATGAATTTATTATTTATTTATTTAAGTATTAAAGAGACCCTCGTTAACTTATTTTGGGAGTTTTGTTAGTATTATTGTATTCTTAAGTAGTAAGGGGTTTATAAGTGGCTTCCTTATATTAACTAGCTATAGCTTAGTATATTTTTAATTCTTTATAATATTCTTATTATTTAATATAGTTTTATATGTTTTTTATAGTAGTAGCGGAACGTTCACTTCCTAATAATAATATTGTAATCCTATTGAGGGTGTAGTCTTAGCTTTTTTTATATGCTGATTTGAGTGGTTTAAAGATTGATTGATTGAGAGGTTGAAGAACGTAGGAAGTGTGTAGTAGTAGGAAAAGTAGATGGATGTTGTTCTTGAAGTAGAGATATATAAAGGTTGTTGTTTTGTGGTTATTGTGATTATCTAAAATGAGTAGTCTCTTTTCTTTTAACTTTCTTAGGGGTAATTAAGGGGATAAAGACCCCCTTTAGCTATTTAATAGTATTATAGTCTAATGTTTACTTGTTCTCTGTTGTTGTAAATTTCTAGGAGTTATAGGGAGTGAGTTTGAGAGGAAACCATTACTACCGAACACTCTTCTCTTTATATATAATAAGTGGAGAGAGGATATTATTAGTGGCCAAAATATACTCAGTAAAAGATGTTTAGGTATATGATCCAGGTTGTTCTTTTTAAATAAAGTGATTTTTTAATAATCCTAGAACAAGCCTATTAAATCCTTTGTTCTTAAAAATACTAATCTTATTTATATTATATTAGTTAGCTGGTTTAATTACTTTTATTTTACGGATAGTGAGATATCTAAACTATAGCCTAATTATATTAATTAAAGCTTTATTAATACACTGGGAAATAATTACTTTGCTTCTTTGGACCTTAATTGATGGATTCTTTTTAAGAAACGATTGAATCCAGTTCTTCTTAAGAGGCTGGGGGTCTCCTTGAATTGCGAGGATACGCTTAGTGAATTCCCTGAGTTGTTGATGGGTTGGAGGGAGACCTAGTGCAGTTTGTACTCGTACTCATTCAGCTAGATTAATCTCCTGGGTAGGAGAAAGCCTCTGCTTATGGGTATAGGCCAGATCTTGCGACTGGCTGCCTTTGATTCGATCCTTGAGAGTAGAACGTGGTATGCTATGCTCAAATGCTGCTTTTTTAATACTTTAACCGTGTGTAATAGCTTTAAGAGCTCGGATGACGTCATGTTCGGTATATTAGGCCATTAAGTGATAAATAAGTTTTGAATAAGGTTTCGTGGTGATTGATAAAAAATATGTTGTGAAAGGTTAATCGGAAGAAGAGGGGTAGTTATGGTGGTGAGGGATTTTTGGGGTGGCGGAAGTGGGGGGGTGGCGGTGAATGGGTGACGGACGTTACGGAAAACTTGTTGGACGGTTAGCCCCGATAGCGTAGACGCAACAACCACATCAAGGATAGACGGACCTGAATTTGGTTGGACACGATCCCAGCTGAACCAGTCTTGGCAATTAAATACTCGCAAACCTCGATTGTATGCTCCGAATCAAAGTTGCAGAGCCCGATTGTCGACACGAGGTTGGGGTGAATTGCGGTCAAGCGTATCAGTTCGACAAGGACGTTCAGATACTCCTTACATGAGTACTATAAAATCCACAACATCAGTCAGGAAGTGCCACCCGCGACGCGTTAAGTTTCTGGGCTTTGTGGTCGAGTGGTAACTATCACTTACGTCATGCCAATGAAATTGCAACAGTTCGATCCTGCCTCCGAGTCGCCGATATCTCTCTTTGACTTTTTCGAGGACAAACTCCGATGTGATGGGTTCCGAAGGAGGAGCGAAAACACACCATTTCGTCGCCGCAAGGACCTGTGACCGAACGCTGGGCGACAAACGGTTCCTAAAGTTTCCATACACGAGTTCAGCATCTCCCTGAAAGTTACGTTAGCAAAGCAGGATCTAGTTGGCAATCAATACGAACATAGTGGTCTGCCATATCTGCGGCGGTAAACCCTGCCTGCACTAGGCGTATCAGTTCCTCTTCCTGTCTTTTGGCACTCCCGCAGCCCCATGCTGGGGACGAAAGCTGCCAGAGGCCGTTGAAAAGTCTGGGGAACTGATATGGCCCGAGATCAAACGCCTCAAAATCGGGACGAGTAGTTACGTTGAGGGACATTAGCGTCCTGGTACGTGATCTGATGGCAGTTGGTGCTGCCGAGTCCGGGAAGAGTGCTGCAAAAGCGTCTTTGACTTGTCGCTCCCCTCGATTGAAGGGATATTCCACGTTGTCAGAATCCCAGCTTTCATGAACCTGTTTGTACTTCTCCAGTATGAGAATTAGTCTGCGGAGTTTACCTTCAAGATCTGGTTCGGGGTCCAGCTTCGTTTCCTTCAGTGCCTTGACAGCCTGGACGATATCGCCGTCGATCACGTGAAGTGAGGCTTGGAGACCTCCGGTCAATCTCGGATGCTCATCTTTTACCAGAGCCAAAGCTTCAATGACCAGCGCCAAACTTTTAAAAGGTCACCTGGGACTTTCAGACCTCAGCGCACATTACACTGCACATACTTTTGCAACGATTGCTTGGCCAACTTGGCAGAAAACAGGCATCGATTCCAGCAAGATAGTCAAGGCAGGACTGCGAAAGTTTCCCTGTCGGAACAACCTCGCGTGGTGATTTAAGGTTTCACCGCAAAGCTCCTATTGGCTCGCTTAACGAGCCAATCAGAGCGCAGGAATCGTACGCTAACCCGATCGTCTAAGATCGCGGTCTTAGTGACGATTCCTACATGAACAACAACAAGAACAGCAGGATCCATACGAATATACGTATATTCTGCTACGCCGTACGGCCGACCCGACGTGACTGAAACCAGCATTCCCTTCGTCCAGGAGATGGTGAACGTCTGGAAAGGGGACGGGGCTTTCGGTTAGACGATTCTGCACGTGGTTCACGAAGTGGTTCTGCATCGACGGCCCTTGAGACGCAATGTCAGCGATAAGGGGTGAAGCTGCGATCCCGAGAATAATTACAGTTCGAAATGAGGACATCGTTCATCATGTTACTGTCAGTCCTTGAAATCAGCCAGTATTCAGGACACACTCAGCGGCCCCTGTCTGCCCCGGTCGAGCCGCCTGAATGCCCGCGGAGACTCACACATGACCAGCCATGACGGGCCGCGTGTTCCGCCCGGGGGCGGTTTCGGCTGCGCTCAGGTAGAGACAGATGCGCTGGACGTTTGCGGCTGCGAGTCACGGGAGCCACACATCATGCGGGCCAGAGAGACGGATCGAAGACGGGAAGCGCGGCTATTTTTTCTGCTAGCTGGCAATCGTTCAGACTCGCGGTCCCGGGACAGGGCGGGAGGTTCTGGAAAGCGGGTGTGGAGGGGCCAGGAGGAGGGGAGGGAGACAGGGGGGAGTCATGTCAAGATATGGCGCTGCACAGTGCAGCCGTCAACGTGCTTACTATCGGAACTACTGTAGCAGCTGGCGTCATGAGGTTTCTTTGTTGGCCCGACGAAATGCCCCAAGCAGGACTAGGGTCGTATCACTTGCGGCACGGAAAACTTTGCTCCCTCGGCATTTGCCTTTCTCGCTCCGGGTCCGATCATCCTCCTTCCGCGATTCGATTCGCACTCCCGTCTGCACCGCATCGCACCGAACCGAACCGCACCTGAGGTGATATTGGCCGCAACAGCATGGAGGATGTCTCAGTGCGGCAGCAATCGCCACACACATATGTCCGCACAAGAGTTGCCAATGCTTGCGATAGTTGTAAGGCGAGAAAAGGTATTATTCACAGCCAGGCCCAGCGTCTATCTGTGCTCTGGCAAGGGAAAGGAGGGCTTGTGACGCCAGGCAGAATGCCGGAGCCTCCCGACCTCGGGGACCAGCGCCCACGCCCAGCAACCGGTGTAAATACATAACTTTCTAACTCCGGATGTAGTCAAATGCGATGGAAAGTTGCCGTGTAGCTACTGCTTGAGGCGCCAACGGCCGTCCGCATGTCGATACTCCCCTCAACAGAGACGGCGAGCGCCGGCTCCGACGCCGAGAACACCGTCGCCGTCTGTGCACAACGGCCCCGATCGTCAGGCCGAAACCCAGACCGAGTCCGTTCATGACCCGTTGGCCGACGAAGAGACAGACGTACCACGCGAAGCACGCCTCTTGTGTGATGCTCAAGGCAAATTGAGTATGTCTGAGCCACGCCATATTGGTACCCGCAGCAACTGACCAAATCTCGTCAAGTCTTTATTGGCGATTGTGCACCACTGTCTTTCTTTCAGACCGTGCGGCAGCTCATCAATACGCGCGTGGGCCCTCACGTCTTCGCGCATCAGACTGAGAACCCTCCTTTCCGACCACCTGCGCATTACACCGGCGGCGGCGAGCCTGCTCTTCACCATGACACCATCCCCAAGGCTATCGCCACATATCACTCAGTGGTGAGACTCCTCAAAAAGCCCGTGATTTGAACCATGGTTGACAATCACTCCCCGCACCGTAGACCAGTGGCCTCGTCGACTTATTCGACCATTCACGCCTTGTGCACGAAGTCTCTCACTGGGCTCAGCAAGGCCACCGGCCCCAAGATGTTGCGTCCGCAACCTTTTACCTAGTCCTCGCCATAGGGTATCAGACTGCTGAAGAAGACGTATCTTCAGCCTACTTCGAGTACGCGCGAAACATAGCACTGGCAAACCTCAGCGGCAACATCAACATTCCTACCATTCAGACATTCATTCTTGTCACACTTTACATGTTGGGGTCATGCCAAATGAATGGGGCATTCCTATTCTTTGGTACGCATGCATCCTCGAGCGTCGAGAAGATTAGTAGGCTAATCGTTATCCACGGATTGGTAGGCATCGCGGTTAGAGCCGCATACTCAATAGGGATACACCGCACGGAGATAAACTCTCGGTTTGGGCCCGATATTCAGAGACAGAGGTACATGGACAACTCAAGCCGCTGGAAGTTGTGGAATACAATTGGTTTGCTGATCAGTGTTCTCTAACAGAGATCGGCTATGGAAGAGCCTCCGAGTACTGGATCTCTTCTTGAGTACGTCGATGGGCCGGCCGCCTGCTACCTCAGACGTTGACTGCAGCGTCCCATATCGAGCCATTGATGACAATGGCCAGGAGACTTTTGATATTCTCAACGCCTCCGCGCAAATCTTTCTTATAACGGAGGGCATCGTTGTTGAAGTCTACTCGAGGAAGAAAGTCTCGTATCAGTTGACCGAGGGTATCTCTAGACAACTTCGAGATTGGTCTCTCCGCTGGCTGCAGAGGTTGAAGGATGTTGTCTCCAATCCCTCCGCCGAAGAAGACCCTAGCAAAGTTACCGGAGCCTGTCAGGTACTAAGCTCGTATTATTACGGTAAGTCTGTCCGTGGTATTGCCTCAATTCAACGACGTGTCGTCAAACTCACACCAATGCGCAGCTGTTATATTAGTCTCACGTCCCTTTCTCATGTATGAACTGCACAAGCGCTTGACCGACGGATCTGCGGGAAGCATGTCTGGCAGGAATGGGCTCGTCTCCGGCAAGTCAAAGCTTGCTGATGCTTGCATCGACGCGGCAAGTTTCATGGTTGACATCTTGGTGGGCTTGACCGACAGAGGCTATTTGAATGGTCATATGCCGCTGATCGTGTAAGTATGAGTGACTAGGTGGATACTGGGCAAGCTAACTCAATTACATAGATCATGGCTTTTTGCTTCCAGCCTTATCCTAGGGGTCGGATTGCTGGGATCGTTCGGCCGCATATTGGAAAAGTACACTCGTAACTCAATTATGGTTCTCGAACATTTTGCGAAGAAGGATGCGCACGCCTCGCAGTATTCCCTCATTGCGAAATCATTACTCAGCGCAGCCCTCGACTATGTCGAAAAGAAGGAGCTCCGAGAACGACTTCAGAGAACCGAAAGCTCTTCCCAGTTGTTCGGCCTTGTGCCTCGAGACAGCATAGAATCCGAGCAGGTGGTCCAGTCGACCGCCACCGACCACTCGACAACTATCAGCATCGGAAACGACCGGTCATCATCGGCCAAGACAGGCAATTCTGTTTCGGGCTTCTTGGGCCTAGGCTCTCCATCCTTTGAGATGGATGCTTCGTTTTTAACCATATCAAACTCGCTTCCAAGGACGCCGAATCTATCTGTTCTTGATGGGAGAAGTGACGCTGACCATGGCTTTGGCGACCTCAATTTGTTCCAGCTTCTCGATGGGGACGGCCACATCGATCTAGGGCCCTACATTTAGAGAAAGTTGCAGTTCAGTCGCCTCCTAGCGACAGTCGAATAGTAACTAAGCAGCAAAGCTTAATTAGACCCTTCATCGCCCTGACTCACATCGGTTCCCGCTCTGTCTGGTCTGAGCACCAGAAGACTGGCTTTGGCAGAGCCTGAGGAGAGTTTGCATTGCATAGTACGTAGATACCCGAGTGAAATGTTGATGGCTGCGGGCATGCCTAGATGTCGTGAAGGCGGTCGCCGCCCGAAAATGTTGCTGATGCTAGGACTATGCTGGCCAGCGGAGTTGCTCGCCAAAATAATAAGTCGACCATGAGACGGACATTCAACGACGATATTTACAGGGCGAAAGGGCTGCGATGTAATTAGAGAACCAGACAGCCAGCGTGCTTGAGGATTAATCCATCTGAATGGGGTCCCCGGGAGAGTTGTGGTCGATCAAACGCGGCAAGCAAGGGTTGAGAAGGCAGCAAACCGGCCGGCCTTACATACATAGGCTGTCCCGAAATGGCAGAATGATTGACTCGATAAAACAGCATAACTCGACGGGTTTCTAGCGCCTGTGGCACAAATCCAATGATGATGGTGCACAGGAACGACGAGGTGAGTACTCCATGCAAGCGAAAGTTATGCAATGTCCTCCGGCGCCCTAGCGCCTCTTCCTGAAACAGGCGACCAACCCGACTCACCATTTGTTGGTCGCCAGGCCCGTCGTTTTATAGGCCGGTGGAGTAACCTTTGCATGCAATGCCCAGCAGTTCATCTCTCGGGCAGATCTCGCCTAAGTGTACGTGCGTGCTTCCGTCGTTCCCCCCATCCAACAGGCTTTTAACATTATGCAACCCACAGACCTCAGCGGTGACATGGGGATGGGGGCCTTGTCGCAAGATGAATACGAAAAATAGAAACAGACTAACAGCTTGCACACCAAGTTGCACACCAAGTGTGATGATGGCTAGACGGAGCTAGACGGACTGCGTACTGTGGGCGTGTTCCGGCCTCGAAGCTGGGAGACCTTCGATATACAGATTGCCAAAGCGTCGTACTGACAACCGTACTTACTAATTTAGGACGCAGAGGCCGAGCGTGCCGCCCAGCTTCAGCTTTAGGACACGGGTTTGGATTTAGCCTTCCCAACCCCCTTTTTGGGTCACGCACTCGACGCGTTGTGTTGTTAAGAGAACGTGCCTCAGCATCCACCACGGCATATCGGTCGATCCCTGTCCAAACCCCGACTGCGCTATTGTATATACCCGTCCCCGCTGGTCAGCAGAGCGGACTTCTCCAGATTCTTAGTGTCCATCCCACTGCTGTCGTACTGCCCATCCCGCGCCATGTCGGCCTCTCCATCGGAGAAGTCCTCTTCCAAGTCATCTCGGCCGTTGGCTTGCGTCCTGTGCCAACGTCGAAAGGTCAAATGCGATCGGAAGTATCCGTGTTCAAACTGCATCAAGGTGTGTCATTTTCACATCTCGCCATCCCACGGCCCAGTCCAGCATCGTCTGCCGCCCTTTCCAATATTTACCCAGATAGGGCAGGCGATGGCTTCAAGCTGCGGTCTGCTCGTCCTGACTTCTGGGTCTTCCCCCGTCCGTTACAAATACACACAGGCTTACCAGTCATGGCACCCAGTCCAAAGCGACATGCAGTCCGAGCATCCCAGCACCAGTGCGGAAAAGGAGACGACCGAATGCAGAGTTACAAGCGAGGCTCGCTCAATGTGAAGAACTCTTGGCCAAGTACGCTGCTGCCAGCAAAGAGCCTCTCGACCATGCAAATGCGACAGTCCCGACACAATCGTCCAATATCCCTCATTATGAAAATAGTCAAATGAACTGGAAGCCCGCCGGGAAGCTTGTTGTAGAGGATGGATCTGTTCGATTTATGGACAACTTTCTGTGGGCGACCGTGTACGAAGAGGTAAGAACTCCCGAGCAGTGCCGTCTGACGTCTTGTCATTCTTGCTGATGTAGAACGAAAACACAGTTGCGCGAAATGCGAGAAATCGTAGAGACGGAACACGACGACGGACGTCAAGACGAACTGCATGAGTGGGACCCGGGGGCTTCTATGCCAGACTACAGCGAGTATCTGCCCGTGGGGGGTGACTCTCCAGTCGGACAACATCCTGAGGATCTATACCCCAACGCAAGTCAAATCTTTCGCCTCTGGCAGACTTTCCTGGACAGGGTGAATTCTCTGACGAAAATCATTCATGCACCGACGCTGCAACCCTTTGTTGTTGAAGCGGCCAGTGGACCTGGAACTCTGCCACACAACGTTGAGGCTCTCCTGTTCTCTGTATACAGCATGTCGGTTGTTACTATGACCGACGAAGAGTGTTTAAGCATGCTCGGGTCGACGTGCAACGCTGCGTGTCGGCGATTTTCGAGTGGCGTTAGGAAGAACTTGTTCAGAGCCGAGTTTCTCAAGTCTCACGACTTGACGACACTTCAAGCGCTAGTGCTTCATATCGTAAGGAGTTTCCCCCCCTGCATGACGATCGATGTATTTGCTAACGCCGGAGAAGATGTCGATTCAAGGTCGCTGTAATATCCACGGAGCGTGGATTCTGAATGGCATTTGCGTGCGAATTGCCCAGAAGATGGGTCTGCACCGAGATGGAGAACTTCTTGGGCTTTCGCCTTTCGAAACCGAAATGAGACGACGGATTTGGTGGCAGATATTCATGCTTGACTCCAAATTCTCCATGATTTCGGGTTTGAGCCAGTCACTTCTCCCTCGTCCAAGCGATTGCAAGCTACCCAAGAACCTAAACGACGCTGATCTGCACGCTGGCGCAACCGAGAAGTACCAGGACCGTGAAGGTCCTACGGAGATGGTGATACCACTCTTGGTCTACCAAATCGGTTATTGCATGCAACAACAGCCAGACATCGAAGCTCTCATGCTTTATAACGAACTCAGCACTCTAAGCTCCAGCAGGAAGAGCAAAGTTCAGTCCGCACAGGTTGGCTCTTTTATCAGAACCCTTCAAGACCGACTCAACGGCGTCATAGAAAAGAACTCGGATCCATCCGCAGGCCCTGTACACGAGTTCGCATCTCTTTTGAAAGCTCTCATCCTGCAGAAAATCAAAGAGACCAGTTGCCCACCACAAGAGCAACCGGAATGGGGCACTGAAATTCTGACGCCCAAGGACAGCCTTTTCAAGTGGGCAGTGATGACTACCGAGCAGAACATCAACGCTTATAAGTCGAACAAGCACCCTGGATTTCATTGGTTCATCAAGCTTCTTTTCCAATATGACGTCGTCGTCTACATGGTCGGGCAACTCAGCCAGCGGACAACAGGGGCTTTGGTTGAGCGAGGTTGGCAACAGGTACCAGCCATTTACGAATATCATCCTGAGTTTCTTGACCCCTCTCAAGAGTACAACATGACGCTGGCAAAGTTCGTCTTGAAAGCCTGGAAAGTCAGAGAAGACCACATTTGTTCGCAGCATGGCGTTCAGCCATGTGAGCCTGGATACGTAGCAAAGATTCGCGAGATCATGGCACCGCATTTCAGTAGGTCTAGGGCTGGAACTGAGGCACCTCAACATCGCCCGGGAAATCCCTCGATTACGGGTCATGATGGACATGCACCTATGGATCAATTATTTTCGCGGTATCTAGGTACAAGTTCGTCATCTTGGGATCATTTGGCCATGCCGGATCAAGAGATGATCAGTCGGCAGCTAGCGACGTTTGAGGGGCTTGACATGAGAACACCTACTGGCTGGTAGCATAGAAACAATATTCGATGCCCTTTAGAGCACCGCATACTTCGCATAACTAGTGTTGTCTTCTCGGCGAGCCAACTCAGTTTACGGGTGCAAGTGACATCGGTTTTTATCTGCGTGGCCATGGGGGGTCGGGTCACATTACGATTGAATGTGGAGGGCAGACAAATTAGCCTTGCGAATGGTGAGTTGTCGTGGCTTATATCTTGAAATCCAGCAAGCAATTTCGTCAGCAGCCATGATGCTAGCGGAGCTTCCGGTTCCTTACCAGACCGAGATGTTCGAAGTGATCGTCCGGCTCGGCAAGGTTTCCAGTCCCGAACGGTATTCGGGGCTGTTTGGAAACCCGAGCCAACGGTGCTGGGAATGTTTATAAGCGCGAGCGGGTGGTCCTAGCGCTTTATGCACAGCACGTTGAATAACTAGAATTTCAAGCATTATTCTAGCGGTACACTATCCCTGTAATGCAGACATTAGAAAGTGCACTAGATCAAGCCTGGGTTATGTGATCAGTGCCTCTTATACGG
Organism: Colletotrichum gigasporum; assembly: GCA_024584535.1. NCBI lineage: Eukaryota > Fungi > Ascomycota > Sordariomycetes > Glomerellales > Glomerellaceae > Colletotrichum > Colletotrichum gigasporum. Next base: position 10,846,116 of record CP077949.1, on the reverse strand, counting down.
TCCGTAGCATAGCTCTAACGATGGGCTGGGGCAGCTGTACTACAAGTAAGTATGGAAAGTTACTGTGTTCAATTAACAAGCCGACCCATGACTTTGATTGCTTGCCTCTCATACACAGCAATTTACTCACTGTGCATTTGATATAATCGTAGACAGCAATGGTAAACGTAATTCGAATATACCGTTTAACCTAGCAATGTAACATTTGTCAGTCAAGCAGAATACGTTTCCACACATTGAATTCCTTATCTTTAGTTTAGAACAGATCGTGCAACGCGGATGTTTACTGTAGTTGGGCCAACATCTTTCACCGCCGCCACATATGTAGACGTTATTAGACCATCTCACACTCCAAGCGTGAATAGCAGGCCCCAAAAAGACCAAAGCCGCGACCTGAGCACCCACTTCCAGTGCAAATAGCTATTTGATTCAACTATACGAACATGTAGCAACAACTCGTCCACCTGTTAGTTGAGACCAGTCACAAGGCAGGACCCCTTCTGAGTATCACCCGTAGCGCCAAGTCATCGAACAGTACACCATCGCTGTAGCGGTGCGGGCATTGAGCCCGAATACATTACAATAGTCCATTTCAGTCCTCAAGGAGAGCGATGGGTTATGATGCAGGCCGTGCTAAATTACGCCGAGAGACCAATCATTAAATGGGCCCATGGCAACGCTGCGGTGACAGCATGACCTCTACCTAACGAGCGTTCTCCAGCGGACTTGTCGGCATCTTCTATTTCTAACGGCATGAGAGACTGTCTTTGAGAGAGATTGAAGCATCCCGGTTATTGGTGGAGCCAGAACGCAGCGAACCCAACCCACATGGAGATCCAACATACTTGGCCTATTAAGTCGTTCCCTCATAGCGATGTCTGGCGTCGAGTCCGTTGGCCAAGATGGACTCTTTGGAGTGTTGCTCAGCAGGATCGCTGATGATGCCGCGGTTGGTGTTACTTTGCGGGGGCGGGCCGAATAGTGTTGATTGTCGACGGCGCTAGTGGAAGCAATCCCGGTGACGAAATCTCTTCTAGGGCCATATCGCCGCGGCATCTCCACACCATGGATGCAGTACCGAATCACAGGCGCGGCTTTTTCACGTGTCTCGTGGCGCCAATGTTACGTCCGCGCAAGTCAGTCAAATGTAAACATGATGATAAGTGCACGTGTCCGGCAATCACCGGGCCGGCAACGTCTCATTATATGGTATATACTAACGACCTAGCCCGTCATGGCCGTCGTGAACTAGGAAAATGATGAGGGTCCTCTGCGCTGCGAAACACGAAGCATTTCTTCAAGGATGGCAATCTCAAAGTTCTGTCTCTTCTGTCTCGTTGCGCGCTTAGCAGACGCAAGCTCACGACTTCTCGCGCCGATCCAAGACATCAATCTGCCGGCGAGCAAGAGTGCAGAGCACCCACTTGAGCACCTCGGCGCCAATGGTCCTTGGTTCGCTGGTGCGATATCCCTTGACCGCAAGAAAAGCATTGAGTGTTCCGAGCTTACACAATTATCTTTCAGGCCCAGCCGTTAATGGCATTTCTTCCGATATTCCCGAAAACTGCTTTGTCGACCAAGCAGCATATGTGCTCCGGCACGGATCTCGGTACCCGGACCCCGGTGCTTACAAAGGTTGGGTGTCGATGCAGGACCGAGTCAGTTTGCCACGCCTTCATGTCTTGTCTACGATTTAGCCGCCCAGGTTTCTAACAATTGTTTCTGTGTATTCAGTTCCAATCCGGGAATTACACTGCCTCTGGCAGCTTAAGCTTCCTGCCTCGTTGGCAGACGGCGTTGACGAAGCCTTCATCTCAAATTGCCAATTTGAGTCCAACTGGATATAAGGAGGCCTTGGATCTTGGCTACACTTTGCGAACCAGGTAAATATCGCAGGCCGGGTACAGAGAAACGAGGCTTCGCTAACAACCGTAAGGTACCCCGACCTTTACACCGAGGGGGACGAGTTTATGGTCTGGGCAAATAACTACTCGCGAGTCCTTCAGACTGCCAAGTTGTTTGTTCGGGGCTTTTTGGGGCCCAATGCGACTTTGATTGGAGACGTGGTTTCCGTCACCTCCCGAGGCTTTCCTGCCGCCATTGGCGACTCCTTGGCGCCCTCGGATATGTGTCCAACATTTGAGGACACGGAGGGGGGCGACTTTGTCTCTGAATGGAACAGCGTCTACATTCCCCCAATTATGGAGCGTCTTCAGGCGTTGATTGAGGGCAACCTCACTCTCACGCAGAATGACGTGTCCCAGATCCCCTATTTGTGCGGCTACGAAACCCAGATAACCGGCCGGCTCTCGCCTTGGTGCGACATCTTCACTGATGACGAATTCTTGCAGTACGAGTACTTCCAGGACCTGCGCTACTACTACGGAGTTGGCCCTGGAACGGATGTTCCTTTGACCACGATGACGCCATACCTGAACGCACTGATGGGTCTGTTTGAAGAGGGACCTTCAGTTACCGGCAAGCGCGCAGATGGAACATCGTTCAAGCTGCCGAGACTCATCATGTCCTTTCTGAACGATGGACAATTAAACCAGCTGGTGACGGCTTCGGGCGTGTTTGATGCGCAAAAGCCCCTCTCGAGTACCGAGAAGGATGACGGTCGTCTGTTTGTCAGCTCTCGGTACACGACCATGCGGGGGACGATTGCCTTTGAGCGGCTCAACTGTGTCGCGACAGGCAATGGTACGTTTGGCAACACAATTCGCTCATCGCAAATTTCATCCGTGCCAGGCAGAGGAAACAACTCGACACTTCCAACACCTCCCTCCAACGGATTCCAAAATTCGACGTTTCTTCGCATTCGGCTGAATGACGCCGTGTATCCACTACCCTCTTGCACGAACGGACCTGGGTCTTCATGCCTTCTGGATGACTACAGGAAGTATGTGGCTGAGAAGCTCGAGGCCCAGGGTGATTGGATTATAAACTGCAACGTCACTGAGCCCGGTGCACCGAAAAAGGTGAAGGGTGCAAGTTTCTACACTGACTTGAGTAGCCCGTGGCTCAGTCATGTTGTTCCTTGAGTGCTCTAACTCAGATATGGCTTGCACATGTACGTATAAGTGATGAGGCAGATAAGGTCAACAGACCATACGAATAGACTGTAACTGACATGGTCTTGGTGCAACCTTACACTTAGTAATTTGATCTCGTGACTTGCCGTAGTGTGGTATGAGCCCTCAGCCTATGTCGACCTTGACGCCTGGGCGGCCTCCAGCGTAGGTTTTGAAAGCAGGCCACAAATATTTAGAGGATATTGGACTTTCTTATTCAGTTCCTATGTTTTGATGCCAACAGTACCGGTGGCTTCGCGATAACAAATAAGTACAGACGTAATCACCTGGATCTCTGGATCCTGCTATCGAGGTACTTTACAGCCCTCGCAAAGGGTTCTCGGATGGTCACGCCTACTACTCAACTTCCCTCTCGCCTAATTTTTCTTAGCATCTGCTATTAATAAAATAGGTGATATATTATTAAGATCCTTAATAGTTAAAACCTTTTTACCTCTCCCTCTTCGAACTCTCTTATAATGGCCTCATAGCCTCCGGTGGGCGCTGGACTATAGCTGGCCCCTCCGGTTAGCCCTGATCGGGGCTCTAGGTCACCTCCAACACTAACCCCTACCTTAAGGGCTAAACGCCGCCACAATACTGAGGCCCAGCCATTCCGGCCCAGTTTTGTGGGAAGCCAGTCCAATACTCCGGATGCAGCCCCCTCTACAACAAAGGGGCCCTTAAATATAAGTAGGGTTGCTATTAGATCTATTCTAACCACCTTTAATAAACAAACCAGACACTATGAAAACTGAAAGGATGTCTTTTTAACTATTGCCTAGTTTATTAATAATATGGTTTCTAGTTTTAAGGGGCCTAAAAAGTAGATTATAAAGGAGGTGATATCTTATGTAATGTAAGCTTTAAAGAAGCTAATAAATAACGAAACTGCTTTAACCCTATCCCGGAACTGGGTTATTATTATGGCCTTAACCCCGACCCTAGCCCTAGCCCTAACCTAAAAGCAGGCCCAGAAGTAGGCCCAGAACCGGATCCCATCCCGCCCACAGACCTAAGTATAGTTAGAAGACCTCTCCGGGTTAAAAAAGGAGATAAATAGAAAACAGTGTTTAGGATAAGGTATAGGTTATATAAATAAATGGTTACCCCCTTTAGTTTAACTAAAGCCCCTATAACGTTCTAGTAATATATTAATTATACTCTATAAGACTTCTTAGATAAGTTCTACTTAGTTTTTATTAATAATGTCCTAATTTATTCGGATAGCTCCCTCTCTAATTATAGAGAAAAGATTAAGAAGGTCCTCGAATACCTAGGCGTTATAGGCCTATATATCGATATTAATAAGTGTGAATTCGAGGTTAAAAGTGTTAAGTATTTGGGGCTTATTATTAATACTAGTAAGGAAATTCGTGTGGACCCTGAGAAGATTAAGGTAATCCAGGGATAGGAAGTGCTCCAATTAGTGCAAGGAGTTCGTGGGTTCGTCGGTTTTACTAACTACTACCAGTAGTTTATACCCAACTTCTCAGGGATTACATAACCCCTAATAACTTTAACTAAAAAGGACATACTATTTATTTAAAACAAGGAGTACACTAGAGCATTCAAGGAGCTAAAAATGCTTCTAATTAGTATACTTATATTAGCTTACTGGGACCCTAATTAAATTATAGGATTCGAGACCGATTTGTTTAGTTATATAGTAGGAGGTGTTACGGGCTGATGCCCACGATGGCCTAAGCTTTGCCTGAGGCGTTAACCAGCATCCAACAAAAGAGCCCTCCAGTCAAAGGGGCCTCCGGTCAAAGGGGCCTCCGGTCAAAGGGCCTCCGGTGACCTCCGGCGCCCCACCAGAGGTCCCCTTTGTTCTCCAGCAGTAAAGATTCCTACACCGCCCCCCTTACAAGGAACTTCCTTTCTTCCGCTCCTTAGCTTGAAGTAACAGTAATAGAGCACCCTGAGGTCGAAAACACCTAGGCCTGGCCCTTTGCACTAGAGTGGTGTTTAATATCTCTTTTATGGTTGGTTTGTTATGGAGTATTGGGGGTGTAGTGGTGTTTATTGGGGTAACTAGGCTATTTTAATTGTTTTTCTAGGGATTAGTGAGGAACTGGTGGTTAACCTATTAGAGTCCCGGGAATGTTGTTCTACGTAGGGAGCTACGCTTAACCTATACTCCTTTTTACTTAATTGGTGGGGAGCTACACTTAGCTTAGTGTTATAGTAAGGTTATAATCCTAAGTTTAAAGTATATAAAGAGCTAGGCCTAGGTGTTTTCGACCTTAGGGTGCTTTATTACTATTCAATTTAAGCTAAGGAGTAGAAGAGAGGAAGTTTTTTATAAGGGGGCCGGTGTAGGAATTTATACTATTGGAGAATAAAGGGGACCTTTAGTGGGGCGCCGGAGGTCACCGGAGGCCCTTTGACCGGAGGCCCCTTTGACCGGAGGGCTCTTTTGTTGGATGCTGGTTAACGCCTCAGGCAAAGCTTAGGCCATCGTGTTGTTGTTGTTGTTGTATTTAACGCCATGGCGGCAAGGGCGTAGCCCTTGCGGCAGACCTCCCGAGGGGTATGTGACGTGGAGAGCTGCAGGCTCGGGCTACCTACTTTATAGTACACAACCCTTACCAACGTCCTCCAAATCTTACTTATTAGCTATTATGTGTTTAATTTGTCCCTAGATCCCGCTGGTTCCTCTAGTTCCTTTGTTTTTTATTTGGTCCCTTTATTAGGATAAGATAATTATCTTAAAGCCTAGCCGGAGGTTAGCCCTTAGTAGTGTGAGTAGATCTTTTAGAAGAAGTTTGTTATACGTAAGAAGGCTTCGAAGCTTTTAAGATCGGTGATTAACCCCTTAAAGTATCGCTTAAGCGATCCCATAGGTCCCATAGGCTTTAATAAACTAAAAAAGTAGAGGGTAGGCGACTATTACCTCCTCACTAGGGTTTTTTAATAATAAACTAAATATTTTATATCCTTTACTTCCCCGTAAAAGTAGGTAAGTAGGGCTTTATTATAGTTAAAATATTAATAATATTATTCAAAGTCTCCTTGGCCTGATCGGGCTACTAGGAGGTGGTGCAGGGTAGCTCGTGGAAGGGTTAGTTTAGGAGGGCTGGATAAGCTGGCCTCGAGTCCTAGTTGAGCGTATCGATCTGTTATTTCCTTACACTACTATTATGTGTATTAGGCCCGTATTCGTTTCCTAGTGAGTTACTTAATCCCTACTAGGGTTACTAGTTGGCCTAAGGGTACTAGGAGTATTATGCCTTACTTAGCTAGGTGGTCTACTTCTTCGTTGCCTTTTATCCCCTGATGCCCTGGGGCCTAGTGGGTATATATATCGAATATCCTAGCCACCTTATGGATCTTAAGGAAGGCTTTTTATATGGATTCTAAAGTTTCGCCCCGTATCCCCCGGATAACACTAATATTATTAATATAAATGTGTATCGGCTAGCCTTGGGAAGTAAGGAGGGCTCACGAGAGCCCTGCCCTCACTCCTTTAACCTCACCATTAAACACTTCTATTAAGCCAAGTCGGCCATAACCTTAGGTTATACACTTATTACCTTTATAAATAACGAACCCATATCCCGTAACTCTATTAGACGCTTTGGAACCGTTTAAATAGATAATTATATGGTTATCTGGGACGGTTTTTAGCCAGTTCTAAAAGGCCTTAGTAGCCTTCTCCTTTGTGTATAAGATTATTGGGTTTTATGACCCTAGAAGGTGTTATAGTTAGAGTAGTGCTAGCTTTGGGACCCTTGAGATGAGGCTTGCTGTCCGTTGGAGTCGTATTTACTGCCTCCCTTGTTGTATGAGCCTTAGGACTAATGGGTGTTATTAGTCGACCTTTTATAGTTGGATTGTGAAGTGTAAGTGTACCCCTTTTAAAGCCACTTTCCTAGTAGGCAGGCCGGTATCTCAGAGGAGGTTGCTTGTTAGGGTTGTCTTTTAGATTAGGAGGATAGCTCGGGCTACTCTTATAATGACCTTATTGACCTTTTGGATAAGGCTCTTCTAGATTATATTAATAATCCCTCCTTAAGGGGAGGTGGTGTTACTTAGGTCTGGTTTAGTTAGCCCCCTAAACCAGGTTTCGGCTCCGTATAGGGCTATTAGGAGAACACAAGTGATAACCACCTTTTATACAATAACTACTAGGATCCCTCTTTTTGTGTTTATTAGGTGTCCCAGGTGCTGGGCTGCCTTCTTCGCTATAATTACCCTTATTTCGACATGGTATTAGAAAAAGAGTTTTTTTTATTAAACTAAACCCCTAATTAACGGATCAGCTCGACCGAGGCTTTAATTTGAAGGTCTCTAGCTTTGACCCTAGGTAGGTCTTTTAATTACTTATATTTCCTAGTAAAATGGATAGTTTTATATTTAGCTGGGTTAAAGGAGAGCTTATTATCGGTACCCTAGTTTAGAATTTAGGTAACCGATTAGTTTAAGGATATAGTATTGGTTTTGAGGGATGGGCTGGTATTTAAAAGGCTTATATCGTCTACATATCTAAACCGAAACCTTAGGTGTTTAGTTAGGATATTAGAAATATAAAATAAGAAGATAATAGGTGATGGTGGGGAGCCCCGAGGTAGTCCATAGGTTAAAGGGAAGTCCTTTATTGTTACCTCTTTAAACCTGACCCTAATAGTATGGCTTAACATAAAGGCATAAATCAGCCTGATCAGGCTATTAGGCCAGCCCTGTTGCCGTAGTCGGATAATAAGGTGGTTCTAAAGAACAAAATCAAAGGTCCCTTCATATCTATTATTGCCAGCGTAGTTATAAGCCCCTTATTAAGGGCTTGTTCAATATTGTGAGTGAGATAGGTTATTAGGTTAATAGTTGCTTTACCTAGTAGGGCCCTTATTTACTGTGGACTGGCTACCCCTTTTAGGATAGTGAAGTAGGCCATTCTCTTAGTTATTAGTTTCTCGAGCCCCTTACTGAAACCGTGCAGGGGGAAATGCTTACGCTAAGCGGGTTTTTCCTTAGTCAGGCGCCAGCGAGCTATTTGAGAGAGGGGAACTGGGGACGCATTTCTAGCGGAGGACACAATAACGGACCATTAAATAACACATCACGGAACGTCAGTAAGCATTGTTAGTTAAATAGACGTATTTAGAGCTCTTTTTACTCGTTTACTTAGATTATATACTATGAATAGTATAGAGGTTATTTTACTACTAAGTAAATAAGGTCTTAATACTTATTAGTATTTATATCTAAGGCTGGAACCCCTTTTTGGTCCTGATTAGGTTTTGAGGTGTCTCCTTACCTAGATTGTAGTTTTGGTTAAGTGGTTTTGTACGAGTTAATCACTTTCACGGACCCGGGATAGAGGGTGTACAACTTATGGTTAGTAGAGTGTGTGTATTGTACGATATAGCATATACTATTTATTATATCCCCTGCTCCGTTGTACTAGTGCTTCGTGGGCGAATTAAACGCCCGATCTCCTTATTACTATAATACTATTATCTACTCCCCAATTTTATTACGTAATACAATAAAGGTGTAATATCAATAAAATAACGAATATTCGGTTTAATTAAATAATTATGATGGTTTTAATGTGTTAAACGTAGGTATACGAAGAACCCCGAAAAACCTCGGGCTTAGCTAAAACACTAAGAAAGATAGCTAAGTAATACCTGAACGAAAAAAAGAAAGTGGACTACAACTGAATAACGATGACCAAGGAGCTAAGTATGGGCCCATAGACCTGATTAGACCCTATGAATGGACGTTAAACCTAAGAAAAAGGAAAGAATAGTATAAATAAATAATAAGAATAATAGTATAATTATGAATTATTTTAGGATTTATACCATGGACCGTGTAGACCTTGAGTATTATATAGAAGGTCGATATTTGAGTGGGTTAATTTAGATGTGATCCCTCGGCCTGATTAGCTATGTTCGAATAGAATGAATAAATTGAATAGTTTCGGTAGATATAAAAGAATGGTCGTTAATTAGGAGTACGATATTATAAGTGGGATTACGCCTCGTAGATCTTACTCCCTTGGGACGGTTAATAAAGTAGAGTGCCCTTTATTTTAGGGTATTCGGAAGAACAGTTATGCGTTTCGACTTAATTACTACGTTTCTCGTTATTAAGATAATAGTGATAATAGTGGGGGAAGTTGCTCGGTGGGCTTTATTAGAACTGTGTTCCCCGATATAGGCTAACCCCCCCCCCCCCCACAAATAATCCCTTTTTATTTATTTAGCTTCCCCATACTATAAAATAACTAATTACACAGCATATCCGACCTAATTAACTTAACCAACCTATAACGATACTTATGGACCTTTCTAAATTATTCCAGAATATATAACCCCGAGCATTTGAGACTCATAAGGATGGGGACGCCTCGCAGGACGATATGCCCTCACCCTCCCGCAACGTCCCCAACGTTAAGGGTAAAAGGATCGATGAGCAACCTACTTCGCAAACTCTATTAAGCTCTGATTAGGCCCAGAGTATAGCCCCCTACGCTGAGCTAGTTGAAGCCCTTAAGGAGGTGACCGGTAATAAGAATAAAGGGGTAACCATTAAGATGCCCTAGCCCAGAGCTTAAGGAGCACCTAAGTTTTATAGTAATAATATCTCTAATTTTATAAAAAAGTTTAAAGTATAAATTAATTTTACTTATTTTTTTAATAAGGAAAAAACGAAAATACTATTTTAGTACTTTCCCGATGAATACTAATTAACTATTAAAGCTGAAACCTTGGGAGTTACCTGGGTATCCACTAAAAAGTATACATTTAATACTTTTAGTCACTTAGATAAGGATTATACCCTTTAACTAAATAGATAGCTTCGTTAACTTAGCGAAGGAGGCCCGATTAGGGATAATGACCTTAAAGGAGTAGTAAAGCTTTTTTAAAAAGTCGAAAATATTAAGGCTAAAGCCCTCCTCCGGAATAAACTTATGATGTTTAACCCTAAACTCATCGAAATTATCGTTCACCACTTCTCTAAGTTTATTATAATAAGTATAATAACTTAGATGGTGACGACTATGGCCTAACTCTTTAAGTATAGTGATTTTAGTAGGTATAAGATTAGTTTACTTGTATGGATTAGCTAGGAATTCCGATACGGCAACGCCTTTGGAAATAGTACCACTTTGGATAATAACGCTTAAGCCGTTAATACCGTCCATACTAGTAACTCTAGCCCTAATTAACCACATAACCCCTATTTTAGATGCCCAGTGACCCTAGATACTAAACGCTAACTTGTTATAATAAAGGAGGTGTTCGTTAAGGAATTAGTTAATGTTAACGACCTCGCTAATAAACTTAATGCCCTCCAACTAACTATTCAGGCCCTTAAGACTCGTCCATAGACGTCTAATCAGGCCTATAGGCTAGCCCGAGTCGCTTATGTGGGCTACTAAGCGATTTACTTATCGAATTGTCCCCCCCCTAATTAGTAGTATTCTAGTGGATACCAGCAGAGCTTATACTAATAGTTATATAGTGCTCTATGCTAGAATTTTGAATAACGAGGCCCTTCTAGTTTTTAGAAGCCTGGGTTTGTACTTAGACCACTGGATCGTTGTTGGTATAATGGGTGTATAAGTTGCCTATTCTGGAAGTGCACTCAGCTATAAGAAGACGTCCAAACCGGATTAATTACCTTTTACAGAGGAAGTTATCGATACGGCGACCTTTTAGAAACTTAAGGGACAACTAATTAGGTTCCGGATACGATTGTTTGGGATACTTAGCGCTATTATTAGCTTAATAAACTAATATTAGTTGCTTATTTAGTTAACTAGTAATTATTCCTAAAGGTTATAGTGATAGTTAAGGAGGTTGTAGATAAGGGAATTAGTTATCCCTATGCCCCCTAGGTTTAGACACCTCAGAGCATGCTTTCCCCAGTGATAGTAGGCTTCGTTTTTGTATACCTACCTACCCCTTAAACAACGGCGATAATTCTCATAACTACGGAGGTTAAGGCCTTTATAGTTATTAGATCGGGTAATAAAAGTATAATGGTCCTTCTTCGATTAAAACACAGCAACCTTACCTAACTTTAGAAGATTATTCAGGGTAAAATCACTAAGCTAGTTTTTAGGAAGGCTAGTTTAATTTCGTTAGAATTATACGAATTGGAAATAGAAGAGGTTATCTAAGTAGTAGAGGATAACCCCCGTAACTAAACTCTGTTCGTAACCTAGACTATTATAGATATTAAGAGGACCGGAAAGTTTACCTTTACACCTAATCGGGTATAGGAAGTTGCCGACGATAATTACTATTTAGGTTACTCTTCGGAAGTTTAGTAGTTCCGTCCAAGTGCCTAACCACATCACAATAAAAACCTAACCTATAACCACTATTAACGGTAAAAAAAGCATAATACTAGAGTTTTATTAGTACTAGGACTTAATTAGTTAACAGTAAACATGTTTTCTTTGTGTAATTGTTGTAAAGTTGTTACTTTTTTTTTCTTTCTTTTTTTTTGAATTATTATTTAAGTAACCAGATGCCTTGATATTGTGCGCTGTTCCCTTACATTGGCCCCCCCCTAACATCCAACCAACATTTCCTTATATTTGACTTGCATTTAGCTGCATTTTGCTTGTATCTTAGCCCTGATTAGCCGCATCTGGCTATATTTCCTTATGTTTCGTGCGCATTGAGCTGCATTGTGGCAACGTTTTGCTGATATGGGGTGATATTACTATGTATTTCCTTAGTATTTTCTTATATTTCGAAGATGTATTAGTGGTATTCAACATCACCTTTGAACACTTAGTTAAGTACTTTACCCCTGATTAGAGTTTACTGTTATGTTCTTTTTGTATTTCGTTGTTTATATTAAAGAAAAACTCATAATATTTGTTATAGTGATGGATAAAAAGCCCTTCCTTTTAAGACCCTTAGAAGTGCTTTAAGGACGAGAAGTACCTTAATTCGAAGACCAGCGCCCTATTTCCTATCCCGATTAGTATACATAAGCCCGATTAGGGCTAGTCCGAATACTCTATGTCCTTTAGAGTTACAAACCATTTACTATTACTAAATAACGTTAACCGTAGGATAGACTGGGCTTTCCTATAACTATGTTCCTACTATTACTCCACCTCTATTACGACCATATCCTCTTAAAAATAATACTACGAATTAATTATCGGAGTATTATTAGGGATAACTAATTAACTAACTTTACTATAAATACTTTTATTAGGTAACTAAACACCGTAATTGTATATTGTATAAAAATCAGGGTTATAGTAGTAATAGTGGGTTCTAATTTCGTGAAAAAAGTAATTAGAGTAAGTGTTATTATATTCACTAAGTAAAAGTATACACTCTTAGAAAGGAGTTATAATAGCATCGTAATTAGGGCCAGCGAGTAATATACACTACTATTCCTCATAATAATAATAAGGAACATAGTTCCGATTACTAATTGTATAAATAATAAGAACTATACTAGTATTCGGCCGGCCTCTAAACTTCTATTTTAAAAGTCCGAAGTGTCCTTAGTGGGTTAATAACATAAAAACCCGACGGCGAAATATACTATTAGGATTATATTTACGTATAATTAGGCTTAGATAAGAAGTGGGAAGGGCTTACTAGAATTGTTAAGCCACCTTAGTACGAGTATCGCTATACTCAATAATATCGGTGAACTAGACCTTATAGTATAATAACTTAATAAGTGGTTTAAGATGGGCCTAGATAAGAGAAGTTGAGATTTATAACTCTAATTAACTTTAGAGGAAAAAAAGACTATGAAATAGGAAGACCTATAATAAGGTTAATGTTATTAATGGTGATGTACTAGCTACTCTTTGGGTAGGGGTAATTGAGAAACTATGGAGTTTCAGGGCTCGGAGTAGTATACTTACGTTTATGATTAATTTCCTTGGGAGGTATTGTGATCGTCTAATTAGGTCTAAAAGTGAGGAATTGGGGACATAATAGTAGAGATTAATAAGAGGTAGTTAAGGGTATTATTAGTTAGGAAGAAGTAGATCTGAGAAGGAGAGAAAGGGCTCTTTTATAACGAGTTAACGTAGGGAGCTTATAACCCGGATTTAGCAGTAATTAGAAAAAGGAAGGAATAGCTGGTCTAATTAAAACTAAAACAAGTTACCGTACCTACTCCACCAAAAAAATAATAATAATACAATAATTAGCCCCCCCTACCTTCCTAATAACCACGTACTTACCTTAATACACTAATTAGATGAATAAAAACGATCCGCAGAGTAGTATTTCACTACTAATTAATATTCTCGTATTAGTCTAAAACATAATTTCAATTTACTCCCTTAACTTTCCACTACCCGGACCTTATAAATAACAACCTACCCTCCTTCCCTTGCATACTCGGAGCTCTTTTTTCTACGTCCTTAGCCCTGATCAGGTCCAGCGCCTTCCTACTAAACTCTTCTCATTTTTAAACAATCCCTTTACCTCCCTCACTTTAATTAGTGGTTAAACTACGTAATCGTATAAACATTACCATACTACCACTTCTTTTCTCTTGGTTAGGTTTAGTTGTAATACTCCTACAATAAAAGTAATACTCCTTTTATAATAGGAATAACCGGAATTATAACTACCCCTATAAGATAAGTGAACATCTAGGACGCCCAACATACACAAAACCACCTAAATGTTTATATTACTATGGGTAATATTATTAATCACTAATATACACCTAATTAGGTGTAGGGTAATATTAAATAAGTAAAAGATTTTATTTTTAAGGTGTTAAATAATACGAAACTACTTAGCCCAATATTTAACCTAAGTACCGGATATATGAACCCGAGGTGGCCAGTAGGTACCCCGACACCTAACAATAAGTTAAACCTTATACTATAATAGTATTCGCCGACGAGCACCATAATAATAATAGAACTCCAGGCTCGTTACACTACTAACTTCGCAGTTAATAATAGTTGGGATTTCTAAAATTATACTAAGGCTAATAGTATTTTAAAAGACCTTTTTAATACTCAGGGTTTTATATAATAGTAGAAGTGGCTCGAAATGGGCTTAGTTAAAGTAGTTATTATGTTAACGAGATGGGACCTAGAAAAGGCTAGTATTATAATTTATTCGACTCTGCGGCCCTGGGGAGATGTGCTCCTTAAGCTAGAACGACTCAGCTTATACATCGACTACGCTAAACTTAAACTCCGTAAAGCTAATCTGATCTATTTTATTATAGTCTACGGCGGTAATTACTTTACTAGTGTTTTCGTAAATTAGACTATAGGATGTGTACTCTGGTATAATAATTTATAGAGTATAGGTTCCTCTGAGTAACACTTTATAATTAATATATATAACCTTTTCTCTTAGTATAAGGTTATGGGCACCCCCGAGACCCTGATTAGGTGTATTCGTATAAGTGTGGTTATGGTTAATGGCCCTTAATAACCTAATAGCTGGGGGTGTGGTATTTATATAATAGAATAGTTCCGTATTATCTTCTATGAGAACGTAGTATCCTATAAGTTAGCCTTTTTTTGGACCTCTTAGCGATTAAATACTTAAAGGCCGACTATATATCACCGATGAGTTAACTGGATCACATAAGAGTTCTGCGATTACCCTAGAGGAGGCCTGTTATGCCCGAAACCCCGTAAAGCCTACACTATGTAAACCACTAAGTAGGCCATGGAGGACACAGCGGCTCCGCCCAATAATAACAACAACGATGTTATACTTATAGAAAGTAAGCCTAATTAAACCTTTAGGAAGGACAAGCTGAGATAGTGACCCCTAAAACCTATTACATTACTTATAACCCAATCATTAACACCTCCTAAATACCCTCATAATACCAGCGTCCTAAATAACATTACATATAATACACTTTACAACTACAAAAATAAGTAGTAATACTTTATATAAGGCTATTAACACCTAATTAGATAATGTAATAAGGTGGTCACCGCGAATCTTTAATTAGTTATAGCCTATAAGGAGGAGGAGTTTGTTAAGCGGGTGGACGACCCTTATAAGTTCATAATAATGTATATAGGAACATAGGAGCCCTTCCTTGCCCCTACTCAGCCCGATAACTAGTAAGGATATAATTATAAAAACGAAAAGCGTTATTGGAGAGAGACATAGGAGAAAGAGGAGCGAGAGGCTATACGTAAAGTAAAAATCGAGGAGGGGCTCAGTAGTTCACAGTATTATAGTTTACACCACCAATAGACCTAATTAGGCTTTTGTTCGTATAGTCTAGTTATTTCCTTTATTTCCCTTCTTATACGTTATTTATTATTTTGGTACACTGGAGCTTAGAGCTAAGATAAGGGGACAATTGAAACTGTGTAGGGGGAAATGCTTACACTAAGCGGGCTTTTCCTTAGTCAGGCGCTAGCAAGCTATTTAAGAGAGGGGAACTAGGGACGCATTTCTAGCGGGGGATACAATAATGGACTATTAAATAACATATTATAAAACATTAATAAGTATTATTAATTAAATAAACGTATTCAAAGCTTTTTTTACTTATTCACTTAGATTATATACTATGAATAGTATAAAGATTACTTTACTACCGAGTAAATAAGGCCCTAATACTAATTAGTGTCTATATCCAAGGCCAGAACCCCTTTTTAGCCCTGATTAGGTCTTAAGGTGTCTCCTTACCTAGATTATAGCTCTGGTTAAGCAGTTTCGTACAAGTTAATCACCCTCACGGACCCGGGACGGAGGGTGCACGACCTGTGATTAGTAGAGTGTGTGTATTGTATAATATAGCACATACTGTTCACTGCATCCCCCGCTCCGTTGTATTACCCAGGTAGGATAAGAGGGTTATCGGTCTCCAGGATCCAGCCTTTGAGAAGTTGGTCTTTCCAAGCTTCTAAATCATAATAACCTCTACTCTAGGGAAGGGCTAGGGGAAGTAGCCGGCCTTAATGCATACCTAGAACAGTAGCTTAATAGGCCCAGTTATAAGGTCCCAGTAAACCTTAAGTAGTTTTATAGTAATTCCGTCGATACTAGGGGTCGTAGGCTTTATTAGGGTGGCTACCCTTATTTCCTCCTGACTAATTATAACCTGCTAGGGTATTTGTCGTCTTAGGATCGTGGCCACGTTGAAGGGGTCCCCAGGTAGGTCATCCATGTCATTAAACCTCTCCAGTAGGGCCCTCTGTAGGGCCTGGGCCTTATCCTGGTTATCGTTATGCGTTTAGCCCTTAACTACTAAGGGGGGGGCTTTAATTATTAATTTAACTTTACATTAACCTATTATTTTATAAAAGTCCTAATCGGATATAACCCTTTTGATCTTAGTAGCCTAATAGGCCCGTTTAGCTTTCCTAACTATTTCTAAGAAGACCTTTTACTTTTTGAGGATAAGGGGTAGTGAGGCCGAGGCCGGCTCTGGTTCTCATACCTATTGGATACGGGTTTTAAAATAGGATTAGTGGGTTTTAGAGTACTCTTCTATTCACTAAGGGGCCCGCTTTACCCGGCTTTATTATCTTTTCTTTATTATTTAGATAATTATTAAGAGTAAGTTAACAATCTAGTTGGCCTGGGCGTTTAGCTTAGTTAAGGTAAGTAGGTCCTTAATAATAGGTAAAATTAAGGGCCTTACCCTAATTAGGTCTTTAAATTAAAAAAGGCTAAATCCGGGACTAATATTAGCCCTAATTAGTATATTTATTGTTGTTTATTATTGTTGAGGGGGATGATGGTTATAATAGGTTGGTAATTAGCTCCTGGGTGTAGGTATGCGTAGGGTCCTGTGTGTGTAAGGGGGATATTTGAGAAGGTCAGGTTAAGGACGTGACCATAGGTGTAGGTTAGAGCCCCTGCTTCTCTAATAAAGGAGAGGCCATGGTTATTAACCTAGTCGGCTAGATCGTCTCCTCTATTCTGGTTGATGGATCCTGGTTCCTAGGAGTAATGGTGAGTATTAAAATGCCTAGTTATAAGGGCTTATAGTAGTGGTTAGTATCCTAGGAGGGTAGTCGTTGTATAGTTATAAGGATCGCCTAGTTATTTATAGATGTTTATAATAATAGTGTTATTAACCTTTAATTATAGGATATCCCTTATTTGGATAGGTTTTTATTATTATACTTATAGCCTTATCCCCTTTCGTATATATGTTATTACCCTAGGCCTTATTTCCCTATTATCCTAAAAGTTAACTAGGATAAAGGAATTGTACTCAGGGTGTATATTAATTTGTATTTTATTAGTATAGCCTATCCAGGGCTCCTAAATAAGTACAATATTAACCTAATTAACCTAGTAAAGCTCTAGGAAAGCTGTGTGTACTAGGGGCTTTTTCCCCACATTACATTGGGCCACACATAGCACCTATAGGGGGGCCTATTTAGGTCTACGCCTCCGAGTCGAGGTCCAGGTGGGTATAGGTATTAGTGATGTTATAGTCAGGTTTGTGAGCTACCCTCTGGCTCCTATTTCGGAGAGGGTGGATAGGGTGGTTGGTCTAAGGGAGGGCCTCGGGGTCTTTAACCTCATCTTTATTTATGTTATTAACTATATCCTTATTACCTAGGTATATAATTAATCCTTAGGAGGGAGTCATAATATACAAGTGCTTAGAGCTAAGTTATTAGCCCTAATTAGGAGGGGAGTTCTATGGTTGTTTAGTATTGCTTTGGGTGGTGGTCTGGTTAATACTATTACGGGCTTCAGAGGCTTTTTGCTTAGCCTTCCGAATCCGTCTACGTTCCTTTTGGCCTGGGAGGGTAGGATGACTGTTAATTATTAGGGGCTTAGTTGGATAGTTTATATGGTTAGTTTGGAAGGGCCCTAAATAGTTAGTACACTTCGGCTTAGTTGTATAGGGCTTGGTCTTATAGGAGTTTGAGGGCTTGTTATAGTTGTTATAGAGTGGCCACTAGTTATAATACTAGTTTATGTGGTATCCCTGGTAGCTAGGGTTATACCTAAATAAGTGCGAAGGGCTGGTCCTAGGCCTTGTCTCAACCGAAAGGTAGCCAAATACTGTTTATTTCAAGCTGAAGAGGAAAAGGGTAAACTACGATATGGCGCGAAATCTCTACTTCTTAGGAGGTGGGCGCTAGTGGGGCACCGGTGGGGCACTAGTGCGAGTACGGGTATAGCCCGGGCATAACCACCGGGTTCAGCCCGTAACACTACCCCCCTCCTCCCCCCGCGCGGCCTCTAGTTCCTGGTTGGCCTCCTGGGGGGGCACCTGCGCATACGCCGCGTCCCCGTTGTTCTCCAATATCGGCCCATAGCGCTCCTCGTAACGGTCCAGCGCCTCCGGTTCCTCTACAGCACTAGCTAGCTCCTACGTGGGGTTAATATAACCCTCCCACTTCACTAGGGCTTCACGTCTTCTCCCTTTACCCACCATTTTCTATTTAATAGTGTAAATCTCCTCTACTTGCCACTTATCCTCGCCATTTGTTTCCCCGGGTAACTATTTATGTTAGAATCGTAGCACTCCTGTATAACCCTTGTCCGTAGTAGGCTCGAAGGGTCGTCATCATCTCTTCCTCCGGGAACCCATACTTCGTCCTAGAACATTAGTTTTTGTTACTTATTAATTGTATATTCTGTGATTTGGCCCTTTAATTATAACTCTAGTGAGAAGTTACGCTGTCCCTACTTCACCACCTCGTAAGCTCGGTGGTATAACCTGTCTTTTTTAATAGTTTAGTCCCAAAGTATTTATAATTCGCTATTATTTGCGAATATTATTATATATAAGAGTATTAGTAAATTATTTATAGTATGGCCCACCTAGGGGGCACTAGTTCCTTCTTTAGGGATAGTGTGGTTAGGTATTAATTGGAGTATACGTCCCTGTTCTCTTTTATCGTCCCAGCCCTAGAGGGTGTCCTACTCCCTCCGAGAGAGGGTATTGGGGACTACTACTTCCTTTCCTAGCCGGTACTCCAAATAGAAGTCGTATTAGGCTAGCTCTTCTGCTCACCAGTTCTACTTCTCGGTGAGGCGCTACTTCCTTATAAAGTATTTAAGGTTTTTGTAATCCGTAAAAATCTTAAAGTTATTTATATTTTATAGTTCTACTTTTTAGACCCTAAAGTATACGAGTATAGTGAGTAGTTCCTTATTATAGATAGGGTAGTTATACTCGGTTAGTAATAACTTTTATGAGTAGAATGCGATGGGGTGCTAGTGCTCATCGGAGTCTTCTTATATAAGGGTGCTGCCTAAGGAAAACCCTGAATAGTCTGTCTCCACTGTTGTTTTTCCTTTAGGGTTAAAGCGGCGAAGTACCGGCTCTATACTGAATAGCCGCTTAAGCTCCTAAAATCCTTCTTCTTAACTAGGTCCCTAGTAGAATATAGCCGACTTTTTTATAAGCCTCGTAAGGGGCTCAATAATAATGGTATAATTGGGTATAAAAATACAATAATAATTCGTAAACCCAAGGAAACTTCTAACCCCCTTTATAATCTTTACGATCTTAACTGAAAAGGTACACTTCTTAGGGTCTAGTCGTAGTCCGGCCTTTACTAGGCGCCGGAGGACCACCCGTACCTTCTCTTTGTACTTCTTCTTTAACTTAAACGTATAAATTAGGATATTATTTAAATAAGTAGTAACAAAGTCGTTTAGGAAATCTTAGAGAGTTATACTAATATATTATTAGAACGTAGTTAGGGCCCCGGTGAGTTCAAAGGAGTAAACTAACCACTCAAAGAGTCCGTATCTTATATAAAACACTATCTTCTCGACGTCTTCTTTTATAATCCGAATTTTATAGAACGTAACCACAACGTCAAACTTCGTATACCACTACGCAGCGGTTACCCATCGGAGGGTCTCTAATATAAGTGGTAATAGATAACGGTCCTTCTTCGTAATACTATTAAGGGCTTAGTAATTAACGCAGAACTGAACTCCCCCACCAGGCTTCTTAGTAAATAACACTAGGGTACCCACTAGCGAGCTACTAGCTCGAATAAACCCTTTATCTAGTAGGTCCTCTAGTGTTTTTTTTAGGACTAAGAGTTCCTTATGGGATATCCCATATAAGGGTCCCTATAAAAGTATAAACTCCTAGCCGTGAGTGTCCTTAATAAGGGGGATCTTATGGTTAACCCCTGGCCTCTTAGGAGGCACCGAGTACACCTTCTCCGGGTCGAATAGGTCTCTAAGCTCCTCATAGACCTAGCCTAGGACGAGTTCCTTTATATCCACAAACTTCTTTTTTTTTTGTATATCCTCAATATCCCTTAAACTCATAACTATAACCTAGGCCTCTAATACCCTTTAATACTTTACTCGTTAATACACAATTATAAACGCAGGGGTTATTAATAATCGGGTTATACGAATTTATTTTATAATAACTAGTTTTTCCTAATTAGAGAGGTATACGTCTACTCCTCCCTTACCATAGTACACCCACTAAGTAACGGCGTTACACATTACATAATTCACTTCCATTTATGGTTTCCCTAGGCATATGGTGTAACGGTCCAAGCACGTATATTGCAACTAGCTATGGCGACTACTACGAGTATCTTTAAGATAAGGAGAAAAGAAGGAAAAGTCTACTGCCCCACAAATCCGTTGGATCCTAATCAGGTCTACCTAGGCCTGGTCAGGCTTAGTAAGCAGCGGTTAGCGTTAAACATAGCCGAGTAGTTCCGAGGCCTCTAATCGGGCCTTAGCCCGTAATAATTACCCCCTTCCTCCCCTCCCTTCCCAAGGGATATTCCCGTGATCGGCCTCGTAACAGTCCAAGGCCGCTATATCCACCAGCATATCCACTAACTCCTAGGTGAGTTAAGCATAGTCCTTCCACTTCACTAAGACCTTCTATCCACCCCGTACTTTCTACGCATTACGGATCTCCTCAACTTCAAACTCCTCCCCATTAACCACCAGTATCACAAGTGGCTAGGCGTCGTCACAACTTTATAACAGCAACAAATCAACTCCAGCGTACCTAATCAAACTCACATAGAAAACATTATAGATCCCTAGCAGCGTATCTAGCCGGTAAACGTAAGATCCAACCAGTTCAAGGACGGTATACTTTACATTAACCTAATCGAACTTTTTTAATAGTTAATTAGATTAGATATTCCGTAACCTTAGCTAAACCTTATCCCTAGGCTTAAACTAATTAAATAGTTAGCGCCTTATGTTTATGGTAATCTCTTATTTCTTTTATACTACCGTTATCGTTACCTAAGCCTACTTAAAGGTGTCTTTTAACTTTTAGACTAGAGCCTCTACTCTTATTATAGGGGTCTTATTACTATTCCACAGGGGTTCCTCTACTCTAATTAGGTCTAAATTATACCTATAAGTAATAAAAAATGGGCTAAGTCCTATTAACGAGGTGACCTAGTTATTAATAACTATTATTATTATTAGGAGTAGTTTATCCTAATCGTCCTAAGTATACACTGTGTACACTTTAAAATAGGTTTCTATTACCTGGTTTACTCTCTCCGTAGTTCTATTTGTTTTTAGGTAGAACGCTATAGAGAGTCTTTGTTTAATTCGTAGTAACTAGTAAAATCGTTTTTATATAAGACTTATAAACTATGGTCCTTTATTTAATATAATTACATAAGGTATCCTATGGTGCTTAATTAGACCTCGGATTAGTTGGTCTACTACTGTATCCATTGTAATGTCCTTTAATAACTTAAAGATTACGTTCTTTGATAGATGATCGGTTACTATTATGACGTTTATAGCCCCATCGTAATGGGAAGGGGGTAGTCCTATTATAAAGTTAATAGAGACCTCTACTCAGATCCGTCCAAGGATAAGTAAAGGCTTTAATAGGCCCCTCTTTTTGTTGCGCTATACATTTCCTCGTCCATAAATATCGTAGTTCCTTATAAATCTTCGGATATCCTGGGATAGGCCTAGTTAGTGGAACTGGTGGCTAATTAGGGCCTTTAAAGTGTCCCTCCCCGGATATCCCATTAACGTAGAGTCGTAGAACCTCTAGATTAAACCCGTCCTTAAAAGCTCATAATATGGAATCCAGATTCTGTTCCTCTATAATAATCTCTTATTATCGTTAATCGTATATTCTAATAATATTATTAGTAACTTCTACTATAAGGGAAGTTATCGGTCTCCTTTTTGTACTACCCCCCTAATTAGCTAATATCGGTTATTCTAATCTAAGGCTTTATTCTATTAGGAGCGTAATAGCTCTTCTTCAAAAGGGTTTAAAGGGGGTTCCGTTTTATCCAAGTTAGGGTTATCGGTCTAATCCATGTTTCTAAGGGAGTCTCTTATATTAGACTTATCCTTCTCTACTTGCCCCGATTAGGCCCGCACTTCTCTAATTACTACTATATTATTAATTCGTAATACGTTAATCCTGTTTTTTAGGAGTTTAATCTTCCAACCCTCTAACCTATTATCCTATAGGGTGCTAGGGATATCCTATTCGCGTCTCAATAATATATTAGGAACTATTACTTCTTTACTAGGTCTGAACTAAATAGTGAAGTTATAATGGGATAGTAATTCTGACCACCTGATCTGATGTTCACTCAACTATCTCTTCGTCATAAAGTACTTCAGATTCAGGTAATCAGTTAGGATAGTGAACTCCTCTACACTCCGTAGTTCTGAATCCCAGTGCTCTAAGTAGTATATTATTACTAATAGTTCCTTATCGTATATTAGGTAATTACACTCCGTAGGTAAGTTCTTACGTAAAAAGAACACTACAGGTTTTAGGATCCCTTCGTCATTATACTATGATAAGGCACCTCCTACCACATAACTAGACGAATCGGTCTCGAGTACCTATAGCTCGATCAGGGTCCCAGTGAGCTAATATAGGTGCACTGATCAGGAGCGTCTTCAGCTCCTCAAACGCTCTAGCGCACTCCTTACTCCAAATGAACGGTATATCCCTTTTAGTTAAGGCTATTAAGGGTTATGCGATCCCTAAGAAGTTGGGTATAAACTACCAGTAATAATTAGCAAAACCGACAAACCTACGAACTCCTTACACTAATCGGGGCACTTCCCATCCCTGGATTACCTTAATCTTCTCAGGGTCCACGCAAATTCCCTTACTAATATCAACAATAAACCCTAAATACTTAATACTCTTAACCTCGAATTCGCACTTATCGATATCCATATACAAGCCTACAACGCCTAGGCGTTCAAGGACCTTCTTAACCTTCTCTCTATAATCAGAGAAAAAGCCGTCCAAATAAATCAGGACATCGTTAATATAAATTAAGCAAAACTTATCCAAGAAATCTTATAGGGTATAGTTAATATATCACTAGAACATCACGGGGGCTCCAATTAAACCAAAAGGAGTAACCATCCATTCGTATAACCCATACCTCGTCCTAAACACCATTTTCCATTTATCTCCTTTCTTAACCCGGATTTTATAAAATACAGCGATAACATCTAATTTTATTAACCACTTTGCTTTTACTAATGCCCTTAGGGTCTCGCTAATTAGGGGTAAGGGGTATTAGTCCTTCTTTATAATAATATTAAGGGTACAATAATTAACACAAAACCATAACCCTCCTCTAAGCTTTTAGATAAATAGAACGGGCGATAATACAGGGGAGTTACTAACCCTAATAAACCCTTTATCTAATAGTTCTATAAGGGTTCAGCGTAATATAATTAACTCTTCCCTTAACATGCTATATAAAGGTCCCCAGGTTACTAGTTTATTTTAACCATAGGAGTCCTTCTTAATAGGGATAGTATGGTTGACGTTCTTCTAGTGCAGTGGTAATTAATTAGCCTTATCTCGGTTGAAGATATACAGAAACTTGTGGTAATACGTAGGGAGTTTCGTCCTCGGGTCTATTTTCATTTTTAGTACTAGGGCCTTCTTAATATCGGCTAAATTTACGGAGAACGTATTTAGGGTGGATATACTAAAAGGGGTCTCTTTTCTCTTCTATGCTCGCCTGATTAGGGCTGAGAATACTAATCTAGTCTACTATTGGATTAGGAACTTTGGATTTTACTGGGCTTGACCCGGTTTCCTTTCTATTACCCAGTAGTCCATGACACTTATATATAGAGTGCTTTACGCTGGGTAAACCGTAACATTATCGTTAATTATCTAGAACCTTCTAAGGATAACGTCGTCTTTTTAATTAAGAATAATATAAAAGAATAATCGGTGTTGTTTATAATTATTAATATTGATATTAGTGTAAGTGACGTAGTGGATTACACTAGGAACTATAGTGGTGATTTACATTAAGTTCCGAGGTGTAATACTAATGCGTAGTAAGCGGAGTTTCTTAGCGAAGGCGTCGCTAATCAGGGCGTATATTAAACACCCTGTATTAATAAGGGTAATTATGTAGTGTATTCTATTAATCCCGATATTAACGTAAAATAGGTTATAATCCATACTCTTTTTAACGACCTTCTATTCCTTTATAACTTGTTCCTCCTAATAACGACTTTCACTAGGAGTTACTCTTTTCCCGAGTTCTTAGAGTCCTAATTAGAGCTATTATCCGTTTTACTTTGTTCCTTAGTTTTTCTTTTAGAAGTTTTGGTTTTCCTTATCTCTTTTCGATCCTTAGGGTATTACTATTGTATATGCCCTTTTTTGTTATAATTATAACATCTACGAGCTTCCTCTTGGCTTGGCCGTTTATGGACTTTCTTATCCTTAGTTAGTTTGTTTGCCTTCATAGGTTCCCACTCTATTTAATTAGGTTAAGGGGACTCTAATTAACCGTTCTATTTCCGAGGGGACTTAGTTTTTGTTTAGTTAAGGGTTAGCGATCTCCTACGCCGATGCTCACAGCGGGCTTAGTAGGATTCGCTATCCAATTCTAAGTTTATACTTAGGAGTATCTAAGTATATATAGTGTATATCATTAATTTATTAATTATACTAATAAGGGGGGCTCTTATTATGGTGTTCAGGGCTCCTTTAAGGTAGTTGATCTTCACAACATCTAACCAGTATCCTCCTCCTACTTTTACGAACTCCTTTTTAAATTTGGGGAGGAAATAAGCGAAACTCTTATTCTCTTTTTATTATATAATCCTTAGTTAATCGAGGGCTTATACTTCTACGTTAAGGTCCACATAATAACCCTTTAAGTATTCCATAAATCTATCCGGGTTTTTCAACCCATCGGCCCCTTTTTACGTATAATAAGTGCTCACTATGGTTTACGCAGTGTTTTTTAACTTAGAGTAAATATAAGTGAATACAATTAACTCTAAACCAAAGGCTTTTTTATCCACACTTATCTTTCCTCCTATTTCAAAATACTATTATTAAAACTTTTTATGCAATCCATTAAACTTTGGTGGATTAGGAATTTAATATTTAGCTTATTTCAGAGGTAGTACGTAGACCTAATTAGGGGGAATCAGTGTTATAAAGGGTATTGGGGACTAGTTTATCATCGATATCGGGTACCTGGGTTCTACTAGGGCTTCTTATAGTAGTTGAATTTGTTCTCGTTAAGTCTCTTATTCGATTATTTGGGTGGTCCGCATCTCCTATAGTTGGGTTGTAAATTATCCAATTAGTTACACCAACTATTATGGGTTTCCAGATAGTTCAGCGTTGCCTTCCATCGTCGTATAGTTATCGCTTATCCTAGTGTTTTGCGTTCAGTAGTAACCATAGTATACTTAATGACGTAGTCGAGGTACTCTACTACGAATATATATACGCATTATTTCGAGTTTATGATAACCTCTAGGTCTGATCAGGCTATACTGATCAGTTTTAGACGTTCAGGGACTCCTTAGGTCAACCCGTCTAGAACTTCTTACTACTCTTATACAAATCGTGGGCTTCTGTACTAAGCGTTCAATTAATTGCCTTTAATGATCTTGAAGATAATGTAACGGTCCAAACACGTATATTACAACTAGCTATAGCGACTACTACGAGTATCTTTAAAATAAGGAGAAAGGAAGGAAAAGTCTGCTGCCCCACAAATCCGTTGGATCCTGATCAGGTCTACCTGGGCCTGGTCAGGCTTAGTAAGCAGCGGTTGGCGTTGGACATGGCCGAGTGGTTCCGAGGCCTCTGATCGGGCCTTGGCCCGTGACATATGGGGGGGTCTAGGCCCTTTACTATGTATACGTAAACTTTCTAAGTATAACCACTTAATTCCAGATCCAGGACAGCCACACCCTGGGCATCACCAGGTGATAACCCGTTTTACGTATACCCTCGCAGGGCACACTTTTTCCGATCCATTAGCGGTAATCAGAGGCATCTAAAAAGAGACTAATCCACCATTACGTAAACGTCGTAACTAGTATTAATAAGAGTGTATATTAAGTGTCCTTTGTTAATCCTTACCTGAATAATGGTTAACCCTTAGCTCCTTTACTGCTACTCTTTTTAGTGGAACTCTTATCCTTTGGTTTCCTCCTTTATTAGTTCTAGTACCCAACTTTATACTAAAGTTACTTTTTTCCCGAGTTGTCCTTATTAGAGGAGGTACTAATAACTTCTTAGTCCTTTTTTTTAACCCGGGATCCTTTTACTTTTTTATCACCTTAGTACGGGTAACCTTTACTTACTTAGGAACCTTTTTCTAGTAATTCCTAGTAATATAACCTTTTTTATTATAATAAAAATACTTATAATGGTTTATTAGTGGGTTACCCGAGGAGTAGTAGTAGTAGTGGTCCTTTTCCTCTTTTTGAGTTGATAAGGTGTAAGTAATACTAGTTATCTAAACATCTCCATTGTAATCCTTCCATAAAGGGGCTAGGGTTAGGGACTAACAACGCTCCCGTTTAGTAATAACGGGTGTTATACGCTCTAATTTCTAGGTAACGTTCTATACCCTAATAAACTACTAAGTATATTCCCTTAATAGGGAAACGGTAATTAGGTACTCCTTTAAGTGGGAAGTAAGGGTATTTTTTAATATAATAATTTTAACGGTATTAGGTTATACACCACCTCCTATGTTTACTATTATTCGTTCAAACTTTAGTAAAAAAATAACTAACTTCTCGTTGTCTTTCTAATAGAGGGTTTATAGTTGGGCTACGGTTTAGGGTTAGGTGTTCGGGTTTTAGTAAATCTTATCGAGGTAGGACATAAAATCTTCGGGGTTACGTTAACCTCTAGGCCCCCCAACTACGTAAAACATAGTAACCACCTATTAGGGACTAGTATTTAAATAAGAGTTAATTATATACTATAATTCCTAGTTAATAGAGTAGAACACTTTATCCATAACGATCTTATCCCTTATTTACTACACCTAAAAAGGGTAATTCTTTTATTTCCCCGAGAACTTTAAGGGTATTAGTAGCGGTTTACGGTGCGTCGGTGTTTTTATTATGAGGTGGTGGTTACCCACTTGTCACGTGGCTGGAATCTGACTAAGGAAAGCATGGCGGCTAAGCCGATTCCAGACTACGACAGGGCTTAACTAAGGAGGACTATATATATAAAGACCTGTCCCTCCCCTTCAAGGAGAGGGTCAAAGAAGAATAAGAGTCACAATTAGTACTTACCTATTATCCTCTTACTAACCTCTTTACTTTACACCGTAAACCCTTAATACGTTCTTCTCTCTACTTACTCGAATAAGGGTGTAAACTATTGAGGTAATAAGATAACCGGCTAAAAAAAACCAACCACTATCAACCCAGTGAACCACTAGACTCGATTAGGAGCATTAGGAACTCCCTATACCAATAAAGTCAACGAGAACTTAAACCTCGATAACTAAGAACACTAACCTAGTGATCGAATTTAGAACTAGACCTAAACCACTAATAACTAGGAACTAACTAAATAAAATTTAGACCAACTTATTATAAATAAGGAGGTTAGGATCCAGCTTAAAAGGAAACGCAATTACTTAGTAGCCCTAAGGAACGGAACGGTGATCCTCGAGGAAGATATAGTCATTATAGAAACCACTACCCAACAAATCCCTAAACAATAAAAATCCGACCTCTAAGGAAAAGCGCATCTCCCAACTCTTAAATATAAGGGGGGATCCTAAACTAATTATAACACCTTCGTTTTTAACTTAAAGGGACATTTCACTATAAATCCGGATAACTTAAACACCGATACTATAAGAGTCCTATATACTATTAGGTATCTTAATAATGGGATCTAGTGAAAATGGGCTAATTACGTTGCTATTAAATACGAAAATGAACTAACTAAAATCTCCTGAGTGGAGATGGAAACCTAATTATATACTAGTATAATGGACGATGGGACCCGGGTATTTAGCATTATCCACCGCCTCGAAGTAATAACCCAAAAAATAGGATAATCCTATTAGAACTTCATCGATACTTATAAAATAGTGGAAATAGAATACCCGGACCCCGTCCCTAAAAGGATCCGTATTATAAACGTTATTAACTAGTTAATACTAAAGTTATAAAAATAGGTTATAGTATATAAGTTTCTTATTACTAAATAAGAATTGGATAGTATCGTTAAAAAGGCTGAACTAATAACGCCGTTATCTACTCAGAGTTAACTAGTTCCTTAAAACTAAAAATAGTCTTAATAAGGATACTACTAAGAATCCCAAAAAGACCAAAAGAGATTAGCGTTAAGGGATAAAAATAAAATAGGTAATAATGAGCTTAAGCGTAAACTAAAAGATTTAAGCTCCGCGAAGGGACCCTAATTAGTGGTAACCCGGAGTTTTATTATATGTTATATTTATAGGAAAAAAGGCCATATTTCGATCCGATACTCCCTTTGCCGATAATGTAAATAACTAAGATACTAAGGAATAGAGTATAATTAGAGGTTAACTACTAGTGAGATAGTCCGAGTAACCCAGGGCTAATAGGATTCGGAGCTTCTACGCCGCCTCGAAACTAGTATCCGCGTTTAAACCACTAAGGGGTAGAGAATTAGTAAAATTTTGATTAATACGGGCGTAGACGAGAATGTTATGGACTAGAAGATCATCTCCATGGACGGTGCTAAACCGGTACCTAATAAGGGGACACTACTCCGAGGAATATGGGGTTTAGTAGCCCCTGAATACGGAGTCAGGAGATTCGTGATTCGTATAACGGATAGAACGGGAGTAATGAAAATAAAATCATATAACTTTAGGATTAGCGATAACGATGGATACGATGCAATCCTGGGCCTCCCCTGGTACTGAGCGGTAAGGCCGAATCTTGATTAGGCTAAACTCAGCTAAACTTATCCCCTATTCAAAAACAATATCCAACTCATCACAAATCAAAAAAAAATAAACAAAGCACTTAAGGAGGCAAAGGCCATCTTACTAACAACGCCATAAATTAAACGTAATAAGATTAGTCCTTAATAGTAACCCAGTAAAGGCGAAAAACCGGAGGTTCCTCCAAAATACCAAAATTTCACACATATCTTCGATAATAAGCTGGTGGTAACCCCGGCCAAGGAAGGAGCACAGTAACACACTATTAACTTAAAACCAGGGATATAATCCCCATTTAAACCCATCTACCCACTAGCTAAGAAGGAGTTAGAAGAGTTATAAGAGTATTTAGAAATATCCTTATAAAAGGGATAAATACAACTTTTAATAAGCCCAGCAGGAGCCCCGATCCTATTCGTACCGAAAAAGGGAGGTAAACTACGGTTATGTGTTAATTATAGGGAATTAAATTAGGTGACCACTAAGAACAAAGCTCCTCTTCCCCTGATTAATAAAATATTAGATTACTTCTACTTAGTAAAGTAGTTCACAAAGTTGGACCTTAAAAATGTTTACCACCGGGTACGTATTAAGGAGGGAGACGAGTAGAAGACAGCGTTCAGAACGAGATATGGTCACTATGAGTACCGGGTAATGCTATTCGGGCTTATTAACGCCCCTACTACTTTTCAGGCTTATATAAATAACACACTTAGGGGCCTAATTAATATTATTTATATTATGTATCTGGACGATATTCTTATTTTCACCTAAGATAAGGACATATACTCAGATGCAGTTAAATTAGTACTGAGCTGGTTAAAAACTAATAAACTTTACGTAAACCTCGAAAAATGCACTTTCATTATACAAATAATCGAATTCCTTGGATTTATTATTTCCTCTTATAGAATCTCTATGGAGAGGGACCAGGTAAAAGTAATCGTTACCTAGCCGATACCTAATACCCTAACAGATATCAGGTAATTCCTTAGGTTTACTAATTTTTATTAGTACTTTATTAAGAATTATTCTAAGATTTATACGCCTTTAACGGAGAGGACTAGGAATACAACTAAAGGTTAACTAGTGATAACACAAGATGCACTAAAGGCCTTCCACAAGCTCCGTTTACTTTTTATATATACCCTAATTCTATAATATTTCGACCCCCTACTATTAATACGAATAAAAACTAATATATTAAACTTTGTAATTAGCGTAATCCTTAGCTAGTATTAACCCGATGGGACTTAGAAACCCATTATATTTATATTAAGAAAGTTACGGAATACTGAGTTATAATATAATACTCCTAAAGCAGAATTACTGGCCATCTGTGACACAGCGCTGCACTAGCGGAGATACTTACTATACTTATAATATAAAATCCGTTTTATAATGGACTACCTAGGCCACTAGTACCTAGCCAAGAAGAAGACGTTGAACAGTTACTAGGCCAGGTTACTCTAGGATATTATTATATTTAATTTTAAGATCGAATATCGACCAGGTAAATAGAATACTATAAATGCCCTATTAAGGAGGTCGGATTACTAGCCTAATAAAAACGAGGTTATAAGTATAAAAAACGAATTCCTATAAAACTTTTTGGATTAATTTATAAATTCTAATATTAGATGATATTAAAAGGTAGCTGGCCCTTAGCTAATTAACACTAGAACCCTAGAGGACCGAGAACTTTCCTTGTTTAATGCGGCGAGGGAAGTACAAGGAGTAGACGCTACTCTGGGCGACGACTAGAGACCACTAGGACCGCACTAGACCAAAAATGGAAACGGAGTTATATAATACTAGGAAGTGGTGTTTATTCCTAATTATAGCCCTTTATGAATAGAGATTCTAATAGCTTTCCATAATAAGCCTTTTAGTGGCTACTAGGGAATTACTAAAATAATTAAGAGAATTTGATAATTGTTTTTTTAGAAAAAAAATAAAATAGGATACTTATGAGTATATTAAGATTTGCGCAACATACTAGTGGACGAAGCCGAGGTATCACCTATTATACGGTGAACTCTCACCTCTCCTGGTGCCCACCAGGCCATTTAAACAACTGTCATTTGACTTTATTGCAAAACTCCCGAAATCCTAAATTACGAATCGATAAGTGTACGATAGCATATTAGTAATTGTGGACCAATTAACTAAATACGCCTTATATTTGCCTATTAGGGAAATAATTACTATTAACGGGTTAGTATACATCTTAATTAAAAAAGTGTTCTTATAATATGGTATCCCAAAAACACTTATATTAGATAAGGGATTATTATTTACTAGTAAATTCTGGTCTAAGGTTTACTACTAATTAGTTATTAAAAGGAAACTCAGTATAGCCTATTACCCTTAAATGGACGGATAGACTAAACAATAAAACTAGATATTGGAGTATTTTTTAAGAGTATTCTATAATACGGAACAGAATGACTAGGCGAAGTGGCTCCTAATGGCCTAGTTTATTTATAATAATTCATGGTATAGGGTCATTAAGTTAGCACTAGTTGAAGCCCTTATGGGATTCCTACCCATAGGACTAAACGATGTGTTTCTAAGTACGATAAGGGGATAAATAGTATTAAGCATTGTGGACAGAATTGAAAAACTAAGGACCAGGAGAGCAACCATTACCCACCTAATGGATAAGGTTAACGTTAACTATGTAAAATTCTATAATAGGAGAAGGTTATTTATTATATTTAAAGTAGGCGATTTGGTCCTACTTTCAACTAAGTACATTAAGTAACGGAGATTATTAAAAAAGCTTTTGGACAAATACCTTAGCCCTTTTACTATTACACGGGTAGTCAACGGGGGGAGAGTATATAAGTTGGATGTCGATTTTAAGTATAGGATCCATAACGTCTTTACTCTGACTTAATTAGAACCTTTTTATAGAACTATTACCTAATTAAAGTATATCCGGATTAAAGAAGATGACGCCAATGTGTATAAAGTGGAGTAGATTATTTAATATAAAGGCCCCCTAAGGAATAAGAGGTACTTAATAAAGTAGAAAGGATATAGTGGAATAGAGAATTCGTAGGAGCTTTAAAGGAATATGTCTAAGGATTTAAGGAGAAACTACGAAAAATAGTTAATTATTATTAGAGTATCGGTTATAGATTAGTAAAGATTAAAGAGGTAATAGAGTAAAATCAGGCCTTTATTGAGGCCGAGAAGACGATATCGAGGCACCACAGTAAGACTAGAGCTAGTCGTAACCCAGTGTACACCTATTTACACTTCCCCGAGGGGGTTACTCTTACCACTCTTATCACCCCCGGCACCACCACTTATACCACCCTCATCATCGTTAAGTTCACCTTTATTATTAAAAGGGGTAATAAGGGTATTATAATACTATACTGGGTTAATATTAGTTATTAAAAGGGAAATAATATAATTTACAACTTTCTGGTACACCGTATTAAGTTTAGCAATTAATCGAAACATAGCCTTAAGGAGACCGGGCTTCTTCGGGGAATTAACCAACGCCTTGTGAATGGCCTCCTGGTTCTAAGCGATGCGGACCTATGCTCGGGCCGAAACCTCTGTAACGGCGACCTCGTGGATACATAACTAATACTCAGTATCTGCGTTATACTCCTACTATATAGAGGGGTGGTTTTTAAGGTTTTTCTTTTATTAGAGGGACTTCTGGGCCTCTAACTAGGCCTCATTAAACTAGTCCTATATAAAATCAACACTTAGTTCCCATTAGTTGAGCACTAAAAGGAAATAAGTTGTACCCGGTACTTCGTATAGAAGTCCTCAGCGGAACCCTTATTCACGGCCTTAGATATAAGGTACTTCATCTTCATAATAAAAGAGAGGGTTTAATAAGTAGCCTAATACTAGATTAGTATTAGTTTTAGGATAAACTAAAGGAAAAACCAAGGAGGGATTTATAAGAATACAGAGCTTCCCGCCCTTTATAGAGGAGTAGTACTAGTACTTGGTTAACGCATCTAATAAGGGTTAGCACTAGTTAAGTACCGAATAGGGAACCTACTCTTCGAAACTGTTGGAATCCGAATCGGGCAATAGCCCCACTTTCGGGTTCCTGATTGGCCGGTTCCGACCGGACCAATCAGAAGGCAGGGATTCTGGCGCACCGACTAGATCTGGCAACAGCCGGCCTAGCCCACGTCGGAATAACCTCCTTCCAACAACAACAACAACACTACGTATTCAATATATCAATTATTGCTATTCAACCCTATCACCTAGGCGACCCTTTGACCTAGGGTCAAACCTACACTAATCAATAGTTAATTTGACCATTACCACAAATCAGTAAAGAACAACTATTAAAAGAGACGACTTCACCGAGTAATAAAAGATTGGATTTTATTATCGTATAAAACCCGTAATTAAGTTCAACTATTCCGGTAACGATGTACTAGAAGAGGAGGTTTCGAAACGGAGATATCGGAAATCTCGCAGAACAAACAAAGTACCGCTTTTAGTGTAAGTTCCGCTCACAATAACTATGCTCGACCACCTACGTTAACCACACACAAAAACGTCGAAAATCTCGTAGAACAAGCAAAGCTTAGCCTTCGGCACAGGCTCCGTTATCGACACTCTTCACCCTTAATACCCTTCTTTACCACTATTCTTAACTACCAACTACGTATTCTATACGAATACCAAGGTGGTACCCAAAAAAAACAGCAAAACTAAAAGAATTCCCTAACTTCCACCTACTACGACCCTCCCTCCTATACCACCTCTTAGCTCGACGAGAAACACCACACCCCTCATAATAAACAACTACAACAACCACCAGCACACTATCAAAGATCACAAAAACCTCTAATAAACGTTTTTTTCCACACTCAGAGAGGGCCCCGCAATTAATCTCAAACGTATATCAAACACAAAGAAATCCCCGAAGAGATTACCTTAATAACCAGAACAACACTTAAATTACCCGAAATACACTACCACTAACGGAAATACTAATACTCTAACCTAATAACCAGCGGTAATTCATCTAATAAACATTATACGCCCTTAAAACCACGGCTTAGGGGAAACACAGCGTATTCGAGGCGTTATTAGGTTAACTGAACGACCAGAATACTATAAATAACCCAAGCAAAAAAATGAGCCAGTAATCAGAAGAAAACTCCGAAAAGAGTACCCCTCTAAAAAACTCTTCTCGGGTAGCTACCCTTCAGGGAACTACACAACCCGAGGGAACTACACAACCCAAGGGAACACAACAAACCCTCGTAAAGAGAACCATCTCACTAATCCCAATCCCAAAAGAATACACCACCCACGTAAACCCAGAAATATAGGAGAAGTGGATAGACTTCAAGCTTATCGAAAGAACGGTTCAACCAGAGAAGAACACTATCATCGCCTTCCTTCTAACTATCTATAAACAAAAAAAAACTCATAACTATGAACCTTTGGATACAATTCCAAATGGACTTCGAAGAATAAACGAAAAACATATAAAAGAACATCAGCAAAGCAATAATAGGCCACACAATCAACACCCTTAAAAAGGGAATAGTCTACGTCCCACTAAACAGTACCACCTTAAATATCCAAAAATTAACCAATATCATAACCAAAAAAGAGTTCCATATTTGGACAAACAACGAGATCCGACGGTTCCAGAAGAGTGGACCTCGAGGCCTAAGGGAGGTCCTCGAAAACTCGAAGATCATCAAAGAGATCACGAACAACTATAACATCCCCCTCCACTAAACAACTCAGGGGACAACTCCCCCAGCAGAAACGGCGAGGGAGGCAACACGGGCAACAACAAAGCCGCAGGAAAGCACCCCGTTAACGTCGGGGCAACCGGCAAGGGAATCAAACCTACCATACAAAACGAGACCACCTACGAACTCACAAATCCCACCAATCATCAAAAACTCCCCAACAACCACTACCAATAACCCATATATATCTCCTCCAACAAGCAACCAGATCTAAGTGCTCGCAAAGCAGATAAAGGAAACAAATAAGTATAGAGGAGAATACTATGAGGTCCTAAAGAACTCACTATGGTTATGGAGGTACTACTATGAAGTTCTATAAATACCAGCGGAATCAGCTACCCTAATCATTAATACCACACTAAAGAATAAAGCCCTAGACTTCTTCACGGAACATATTATATAACCAAGTGCACTAGGGACCTTCCTATCCCAGGAAACCATCATCAGGAGACTAAAAGACCAGTTCGAGACGAAGGAGGCCTATAGAGACTACTTAACGGAGTAGCAGACGACCAACTAGGCGATGATCAGGGATAAGAACCCTACGAAGAAACCCAATAAAGTACTCAAATTATTAACCAAGAGACTAAGGAAAATACAATATACACTTAATAGCGAATACAATACTAACAAAGTACTATGAGATTAACTCCTTTCCGTAGTCAATAACGTCAAAGAGTATACTTATACTCTCCAGGACCCAAAAAACACATTTAAAAACCTTTATAGCTAATTACAAAATACTATTCAAAACTCTATGAGACTTAACTCGGATATTAAATAACACTTCCTACAACAACCCACTAACGAGAAAACAAACTACTTTTTCACAAAAAAACACTATAACGGCTAAGGGAAGTAAACAAGATTCGGCCAACGAGGAGGATTCAGTAGAGGGTAAAGTAACCAACGCTTCACCCCGAGACGACCCCCAAAAGATAAGAAATGCTATATTTGCGGGAAGGACGGCTACTAGTCCTCCAACCACCCAAAAGAGGAAGCAAACAAAGCCTTCTAAGTGTTCCGAAATGGGTATAAAAAACAATTCCATATATAACCTCCTAAGGGAGCCATGGAATCCTTCCTTCTTAAATACGAAGGCCCCTAAGGCGACAAAGCGAGGGATGAGGATAAGGACAATAGGATCCACGAGTTCTTCGTTATGGACCCAAAAGAGGAAGACTACGAGGATTAGACCTATGGAAACCAATTCCACACCTCAATACTAGGCCCCGAGACCACTCTTAACGGCCAGATTATCACAACGACCCTCAGGGACTAAATAATATACTATGCCTTCATAAAGGAAGACCCATTTAATAAGGTTACCTTCGCAAAAACCTCGGAGGCCTATATACTCAAAGGAAGATACGCCGACGCTATATTCTACGGAATTATACCGGATATAAGCACAGCTAAGTCGTCAACAATAAGAGAACCTTAGTTTAATACTCTTAGACGCCTATACCCAGAAAGTACCCTCAACAAAACTTAAGCCGGCTAGGTAAACATCAAATTCGGCCCAGGGGAGGTCATCTCATCAATAAGGACAACTATAGTTATAACGCCCCTCGGACCACTTACTTTCCACATTATCCCTTATAATACTCCGTTCCTCCTTTGCTTTAAGGATATAAACTACCTAAAGGTCTACTTTAACAATTTAAAGAATACTCTAAGGTAAGGAGATATCGTTATACTAATTACTAGGAAGTTCGGCCACACTTGGATAAAACTAGGCCACCAGGACAAATCCGTTACGTAGAGCCACCTCATAAACGTCGAATTATAACACCTACACCGGCATTTTAGTCACCCTTTAGTATAGAAACTCTATAAGATCCTCCAAAAAGCCGGAGAGGAAGTGGAATTAGCAGTCATCGAATACCTCACAAAGTACTACCACCACTACTAGATGAACTAGAAGGCTCCCCACCACTTTAAGTTCACGATCCGAGACGATGCACCCTTCAACTACGAGATCGTTATTAACGTACTATACCTTAACAGGAAACCCACCCTTCAGGTCATTAACACAACTACAAACTTTAATATAGGACAATTCCTAAGTAATATGAGCACAAAGACGGCATAGGAGACGCTCAGACTATATTAGATCGACGTATACTAAGGGCCACCCAACTAAATTGTTACGGACACCAACACCAACTTCAAAGTATCCGAATTTAAGCAAACAGCGAAGTCCATAGGGATCGAGGTCAAGATCGTCCCCGTAGAAGCCCACAACAGTATAGGGAAGGTCGAGAAATATCACACACAACTCAGACGAGCATACGGTATCATCCAACAGGAATCCCCTTCCACGACGCCGGAAGCCGCCCTCCAGAGCACACTAAAGGCTATCAACAATACCACAGGGCTAAACGGAATTATACCAACCCTATTAGTGTTTAGCGCGTACCCCAGGATATCAAACGCCCGCATGGCGCAGTGGCGTGCGTCTGGCAACCCCTCTCCATCGCAGAGGGGGCTGGTTCGATTCCAGCTGCGGGCACAAAGCGTTTGGGTCGCGCTTCGCCATAGGCAATGGTTGGACCCGCTATATGCGGGTCTTCCGGTCTCCCCCAGCCAGAACAATGCGGGACCGGCGGCCGGTACGTCGTCAACGAGACCAATCAGACTAAAAGGAGGCCTGGGGCCACCAACCAGCACGTTCCAGGTGTCCATTAAGGGCCCAGGACAACAATATAGGGCCTAGTGCCCAAGCGACTAAGGAGGGATAAGGTGCCTATTAAGGGCCCACCAATCCCGATTCACCAATCAGGGGCAAGGCGCTACCTGTGAAGGACCCGTTATGGGCGGGTCGGAATGACAAATTTGCGAGCTGCACTCGCCATTCACCATTATATTCGAACTTGAGTCAGGCAACCCAGCGGGACCTAGCAATATAGTATGACAGTTACGTAGCCACTAAGGCATGATTTGGAGGACGCTAGCCGGGTTCATGTACTGTAGTATATAGCTTGAGCTGCGGCTCTCCACGCCACATACCCCTAGGGAGGTCTGCCGCGAGGGTTCCGTAGCCCTTGCCGCCATGGCGTTAAATACTACAACAACAACAACAACAACAACAGGATATCAAACAACTCTCCCCCATCACCAGAAGTAATCCAACGCACAGAGGCCATCAGGAAAGCTACGGAAGACCTCAGGAAGGCCAACACAAGACGTCAAATCTCGGACACCCTCGCAATGAGGAACGGACCTGACAATACCACACTAAAAAGCCTACCACTAAGCTCAGAAGTCAGGGTATGGCGCAAAAAGAAGGGATAGAGAGGCCCATTCACTCTGGTAGCCACGGACGGCGAGAACTACGTCGTTCAGATGCCCAGAGGCCCTAAGACCTTCCACTCAACAATCGTCAAGCCCTACTATCACGACCCTGAAGAAGAGCTGCCAGAGGAGCCCGCCACCGCTGATAACGGAGCAGGAAACGAGGCCCCAGAAGGCAACAATGGCGAAGGAGAAGAAAACAACGTTCACAGCGAAGGCGAAGCAACGGCTAACCGCGAAGGAACCCCTCGCATTTAATGGAGGGATCGTCTATTTAAACAGCAAAACTATTAAACTACAGCAAAAGGGGCAAGGAAAGAAAATCCAGCTCGTAGAGATCAGGACGACGTCGAGCCACCAGCAATACGTCGTCCAGAGAGCTCGCAGAGCATACATTACCTCAGTCTACAATATCGAGGCCTGCTACGACCTCTCCGTAGCAGCCCAGTACTAAGAGCCCACGGAAGAACAGATAAAGGCCCTCAATAAGCGATTAAAGAGGTAGATGGAGACCCCGGACACAGGGCTAGACTACAATTTCGTCCAACTCGAAATAACGACCCTCTTCGTCTTCGTGGACAACTCGTTCACCAACAATAGTGACCTCTTATCATAACTAGGATTCCTTATTATCCTAGTTAACGAGACCTAAGCCGATAAGAGCTTCACCCTAATAAACAACATCGTCCATTATTCCTTCACCAAATCGAAGCGAGTAACACACAGCGTTCTAATATCAGAGATCTACGGCATAGTAACCAGCGTGGACATAGCCTACGCTATCTCCATAACCCTAAAACTTATCATAAATCACCTAAAACTTCCCGAGATCCCCACGGTTATTTATACTAACTCATACTCGTTATACGAGTACTTCATCAAATTTAGAACCACTAAGGAGAAATAACTTATAATCGATATTATAATACTCCGATAATCCTATAAACGACGAGAGCTCTACGAGATCCGCTAGATCAACGGGGAAAACAACTTAGCCGACTACTTCACGAAAATAATATTAAACGAAGCTCTAAAGCGTTTTCTTAAAAAAGGAAAAGCAATGGTTTATATAAATAAATAAGTAACGCAGGCCTAGGAAAAAGAAACGTTAACAGGGCTCAAAAGACCACGAGGGACGGAGGGATCATCAATACCGTGGCCAGCACCAGCGACAACGTCAATTAACCGGTCCAATATAAGGGCCGGAAGGCCAGCTACGCCGCCAAAAGCAGAATCTAATTCTACCACCTCTCACCGCCTTACACACTCAAACGAATTCGTCGTTTTATTATGTTTTTAAGCGTTTTAGGAGAAAAGTGGCCTTTACCCGATTAACGAGCATAAAAAGAGAGTTTCCAGTGTTAGAATCCGAATCGGGCAATAGCCCCACTTTCGGGTTCCTAATTAACCAGTTCCGACCGGACCAATCAGAAAACAGGGATTCTAGCGCACCGACTAGATCTAGCAACAGCCGGCCTAGCCCACGTCGGAATAACCTCCTTCCAACAACAACAACAACACTACGTATTCAATATATCAATTATTGCTGTTCAACCCTATCGCCTAGGCGACCCTTTGACCTAGGGTCAAACCTACAGAAACCATATACTAAGGAACCTCACCGGTTCCGTCCCACTTCGACATAAAATTAAAGCACCGGTAACACAGGAACTCGAAAAGCTCCAACTAGTTACCCATAACGCCTAGGTTAATAGTTCTCTTATCGTTAAATATAATAGTGTATAGGAGGTACGGATTTATAGTAGTTTTAGATTATAAAGTTAAGAATAAAAGGAAAGGGAAGTATGGGATTATGAGGGTTAAAGGAAAGAAAGATTTATAAAGGGGGACTATTATAAAAGGATCCCACCTAAGTATTACGAAATTTTTTCGAAAACATAAATAAAAGGCGTAATTAGGTAACCAGGCCATAATAATCCTATAACAGAAAGTACAACCCAGGAATTTAAATAGGAAAACCCAAACTTAGGGTTTTATTAGAGGATCACTAAGTTATTAAGGGTTTTAAAAAAGGTGAAAAAAGAGAATTAACTATTCAATAAAAAGTAGTAGAAGACCATTAATTAATTACCAGTTCACTATAAGTAGGCAACCCATTAGGGCTATTTACAAAAACCTGGAGTAGGTAACCCAGTAGGGCTACTTAAAAGAGCACTATAAGTAGGCAACCCATCAGGGCTACTCACAAAAACCTTTAAGTAGGTAACCCAACAGGGCTACTCCCAAGATCGCTATAAGTAGGTAACCCATTAGGGCTACTCACAAGAACCTTTGAGTAGGTAACCCATCAGGGCTACTCACAAGATCTCATAAGTTGGAAACCCAGCAGGGCAACTCTATGGGAGTGGTTACCATAAGTTCTAGAACACGTGCCTCTCCGGTGAGCAACCGCTACGGCCTGAGAACAGGCCGGATAAGGAGGGGGATCGTGTCACGTAGCTAAAATCTAACTAAGGAAAGCATGGCGGCTAAGCCGATTCCAGACTGCGACAGGGCTTGACTAAGGAGGACTATATATATAAAGGCCTGTCCCTCCCCTTCAAGGATAGGATCAGAGAAGAATGAGAGTCACAACCAGTACCTACCTATTGTCCTCTTACTGACCTCTTTACTTCGCACCGCAAGCCCCTGACACCACTAGCGGGGCTTCGGTGCTTATATCTTCCATAGGGGTCAGTATCGTCGCCCTTAAACCTCAGCTTCGCTCTAACTTATTAAAAAGCTCAGCAATCCTCGTTTATAGGGGCCCGAGGGCCTCGTTTAAGGTTAACTATAATTAGGCCTATAATTTATTAGTTATTATACTAACTAGTATCCTCTTCTTAATTAGTGGGGAGTTGCGCTCTACTTAGTGTCCAACGTTCATCGATTTATTATTAGGGAACTGCACTTAACCTAGGATTCCACTTCGTAACCAGTAAAAAGCCGCACTCAACTTAACAGTATCTTATATAATAAATAAAACTAAGCTTAAAATATACGAAGGGCTGGTCCTAGGCCTTATCTTAACTAAAAGGTAACTAAATACTATTTATTTCAAGTTAAAGAGGAAAAGGGTAAACTATGATATAGCGCGAAATCTCTGCTTCTTAGGGGGTGGGCGCTAGTGGGGCACCAGTGGGGCACCAGTGCGAGCACGGGCATAGCCCGGGCATAACCACCGGGTTCGGCCCGTGACAATAAGGCCCTTTTTTCCCTAATAAGCTGGGTTTTACTGTTTTAATTATATAATTTAAAGGGTAATACTTTGATTATAAAAGAGATAACCTAAGTGATTCTGTTTATAATAGGGTTTAGGCTGAGGTGAGATTACTAGGCTAGGACTAGTTTCCGGTTAGTCTAGGCGATAACCTCCTCCCTAATCAGGGTTAATATATTAATCCTTTCCTTATTTAAACTTTAGAGTTTAGATGGGTAATATAAGACGGCGTATATAAACTATTTTATAGGGGTTTTTACTTTAAAACCCCCTAAATAATTTATTATCTTTTATTTATTTCTAAGAAGATTTTATTAGATTTATTTATTTAGGGGTTTTAAAGAGTATCTAGTTGAGATGTGGTAGATGTGTGGGATATCTCCTAGCTATAGGCTAAGGGCCTAGTAGACTATACGGCGCAGGGCGAAAGGGGCGTTCTTCTAAGTAGTATCCAGGCTTTCCTCGGGGATATAGACGAAAACCCAGAGGTCTTCTAACTAAGCCTAGGCGTATAGGCGGGTAAGGGCTTAGTTCTAGGTTTGGACGGAGACCGGGGCTAAAACTAGGGCTAGGGTGGGGGCTAATACTATAACAGTAACCTAATTCTAGGTTAGAGTTAAAGCAACTTTGTTATTCATTAACCTTTTTAAGCTTTAGATTATATAAGTTATTACCTGCTTTACGATCTGCTTTTTTGGCCCCTCAAAGCTAGAGACCACATTATCAACAGACTGGGCGATAATCAAAAAGACATCCTTTCGATCCTCATAGCGTCTGGCTTGTTCATCGAAGGTGGCTAGGATAGATCCAGTGGTCACCCCACTTACGTTCAAGGGCCCCTTTGCCGTAGAGGGGGCTGCATTAGGAGTGTTAGGCTGGCTTCCCCAAAGGCTAGGCCGGAGTGGCTGGGCCTTAGTGTTGCGACGGCGCTTAGCCCTTGAGGTAGGGGTTAACTCCGGAGGTGACCCAGAGCCCCGATCAGGGCCGGCCAGAGGGGCCTACTATAGTCCGGTGCTCACCAGAGATTATGAGGCCATCACGGGAGGGCTCTAAGAGGGAAAAGTAAAGACTTTTTAACTATTAAGGATTTTAGTGGTATATCACTTATTTTATTAATAGTGGATACTAAGAAAAATTAGGCGAGGGGGAAGTTGAATAATACTAGTGTTATCCAGGGGATACGGGGTGAAGCTCCAAACTCCTCACAAGCAGCCTTCCTAGAGATCCACGAGGCGACTAGGATATATAATATACACATCCACTAGGCCCCAGAGTATCAGGGGATAAAAGGCAACGAAGAAGCAGACCACCTAGCTAAGCAGAGCATAACACTCCCAGTGCCCTTAAGCCAACTAGTAACCCTAGTAGGGATTAAACAACTCACTAAAAAACGAATACGGGCCCAATATACACAATGGTGGCATAAGGAGGCAATAAACTAATACGTCCAACTAGGACTCAAGGCCACCCTATCCAGCCCCCCTGAACTAGCCCTTCCATGGGCTACCCTACACCACCTCCTAGTAGCCCAATCAAGCCACGGAGACTTCGAATAATACCACTAACACTTTAACCACAATAAAACCCTACTTACCTACTTTTACAGGAAAGCAAAGGATATAAACCACTTAGTCTATTACCGAAAGACCTTAACGAGGAGGTAATAGTAGCTTACCCTCCACCCTTCTAGCTCACCAGAGCACATAGGACCTATGGGATCACTCGAGCAATACTTTAAGGGGTTAATCACTAATCCTAAAAGCTTTAAGGCCTTTTTACATATAACAAACTTCTTCCAAAAATTCTACTCATACTACTAAGCGCCAACCTCCGGCTAGGCCTAAAAACAACCATCCTACCCTATTAAAGGGACTAAATAGGAAGCAAAGGAACGAGAGGAACCAGCGGGATCCAGGGATAAATTAAACGCATAATAGCCAATAGGCAAGATTTGGAGGGCGCGGACAAGGGCTGTATACTGTAGAGTAAGTAGTCTGAGCCTACGGCTCTCCACGCCACATACCCCTCGGGAGGTCTACTGCAAGGGCTTCGCCCTTGCCGCCATGGCGTTAAATACAACAACAACAACAACAACAACAACTTAGTTAACATCGGAGAGCTAAGAAAATACCTCTTGGATAAAGAGGAAATCTCACTATAACTGAGGTAGAGGACATTTAATTATAAAGGGAGGTTATAACTCAGATTAAGGAGGAAATACATTGGAATAGTAGTCGTCGAGGAAGGGCGGAAACGGCTTAACGGTGGTGTAACGTCTACGGAAATACTAGGTATAATGCGTGAACGTGTTAAGCTAATAAAGAAATTCCTAATAAAAAGGATTCCGAATAGTTTTAATTAATTTAATATTTTTATTATTACTTCTCGTTCGTATTTGTAAAGTGGTCGTGGTTAGGTGGCCAGCTCGCTTGTCTGGCCAGCTCGCTTATTAAGTACGTTAAAGTGATGATGAATTTGTATATAATATACTTTGTTATTTAAGTTCTCGTCTTTTCTAAGAGTGATTGCGTTTGTGTTGTTTGTTTATATACGTATAGGACTTGTTACTTTTACACTAAGTTTACTTAGGAAGTTCTGAATTTATAACGTTTTTGAGGTGGCCGACGAGGTTACGTAGTATTTAGTTTCCGTGGAGGACTTGCCGATGACCATCTAGTGTTACGACTTCTATAAAATAGGCCTATTAGCTATGAAGAAGATTTATCCTGTTATTAACTTTGATATTTTTATAGCCTGCGTAGTTACTATTAACGTAATCGTAGAGTCCTTATTTATTCTTATTATTAGGTGAAACCTTATTTATATATGTAATTTCGAGTATCAAGTATTTTTTATATACTAAATTAACCTCTTAACCTCTTTTCTATAAGCCTCGTTTAGTTAATACGAGAACTTTGCTCATAACCCGCTCTTATATAAGAGGTCGGGCTGTGTTATAAG
Organism: Colletotrichum gigasporum; assembly: GCA_024584535.1. Classification (NCBI taxonomy): domain Eukaryota; kingdom Fungi; phylum Ascomycota; class Sordariomycetes; order Glomerellales; family Glomerellaceae; genus Colletotrichum; species Colletotrichum gigasporum. Next base: position 10,801,659 of record CP077949.1, on the reverse strand, counting down.
TATAGTAAACTACGCCTTACTTAGTATACGGTGATACAACTCTTAAAGTTTGTAATTTATAAGCCCCTCTATTAGTATAATGGAGTTGAGTACCTCTAATTTGATAAGTGTATTAATGGGTTATAGGGTTTCTGCGAAGTCCCGTATTACTTTTATTAAATAAGTATTTTAATGAATTATCATTATTTGGTTTACGAATCTTAGATATATTCTAAGGAAGGAGTCTAGGACCCCTAAGTTGTTAACTTCCACCTACTCGTTAACCGCTTCGTATATAATAGAGATGACCTTGAGTAGGCTAATAATAAGTATATTATCGATGTGTATAGCCATCGAGACGTCCTTACGCATATTGTGATACGTAGTATTATTTGTAAATAATAGCGTAAAATTATAACACATAAGGATCCTCTTTAGAGTTTATTATTATTACCGGTCTCCTTAACGTAGTCTATATAACGCCCTTTCAAGTAGTATAATCTACTTTATACCCATCTTATATCCCACTTCCTCCGTATAATAGTTAAATCGTAGGTCTACGAAAAAGTCGTTAAAGAGTAGAAATAGTATTATATATACCTTCTTATCGAGGGCGCTATTTAAGTATATACCCACGAGATCCCATTATCGTATAGCGTATCCCTTTCTCTATACGTAGGCCAATAGGATCCGCTATAAAGCCGTTTATGAAGTTGAGGTATATGTGTAGTGGAAATTTCGTTTATATACTTAGAGTAATCCTTACGTAATAACCCTTATTTTACGCTTTTATAGTAATCCATAGACCTTCTTATATTTTTATACCTACTTTATTATTAGCTGAGTACTTATAAGCACTTTGGATTTATAAATAAAGTATAAGACCCTTTATGTAACTAAGCTAAGAATTTCTATATAGGCTACTTCCTTCCAAAGTGGCTAGTCTTCGGTTAGCCCATTCTGGGCCTCTACGAGGGTCATCGGATCCGGGTAGTACTATTTCTTGGAGTGGCCCTTAAATAGTATATCCGGGTTAACTGTTATGTATATAGTAAGTATTTTGGGACCGTCTTAGTGTAAATCTTTATTTAAGATTAATTGGAGGGATTATAGTATTGTATACGTATTTCGATGGTATTTGTATGATTTTGCCCCTTATTTTAGGGGTAGTGTTCTAATGTAGTTTTTACGTGGGTTAATGATGGGCTTATGGAATACTATAATCGACGAGGTAACAATAATATATTACTTTTTAATTTATATTTTATATTTAAATTCCCTAGTGTACTCGACGAGGACCCTCTTCTTTATACGTAGAGCTATCTTTTCTAATTTAATGTACTTCTCGGGATTAATATTAACGAAATAGCTGCTTCCGATTATATATAATTAACTTATATTAGGGACCGGATCTCTTCTTGGTTTTAGATTCTCGGTGAGCATTTGGATCGGTATTTTATTATTGAGTATTATAGTAAAGCTGTAGTTGGTGATATAGACCGTAGTACCTAAAATCCATGGTTATAACTTAGGCGTAATATTTATATTAATACTTATAAACTATACTTTATTAAGAATTATGCGTATAATGCACTCTATGACGCTGTTCTGCTTATGTATATAAGGAAGGGAGGACTTGACTTTAGTCCTATTCTCCTTAAGAACAGCTCCTAGGAACGTGGCTATTAATTCTCCTATGTCATTAGTGTAAACCCGTTTTATAGTTATTCTAAAGTGGCTTTTTTAGTTAATAAGGTAGTTACGAAATTTCCTTGTTAACTTATTTTTAGGATTAGTAAGTATAATTACTTTGAGTTGTAATTTATTATTAGTAATAAGGAGGAAGTATTTATACTATTTCGTAGGTTTAATTTCGCCTATGTCGATATGAAAAACGTCTCCTGTGCAAAGTGCCCGTTTTTGCAGTGTTCTTAGTGAGTATCGTAAGTTCTTCGAGAAATCACAAGTCTCGCACAGGTGTGGAACGACGTCTTTGAGGACCAACTAGCACCCCTTTATTTACTAAATTATATATAGTAGCTCATTAAAGCCCGGGTAGCCAAGGCGACGATACTAGAGTTTAGTATTAACCTTTTGCTACATAGTCCACATAACTCGTTACTCAAGGTAGTTATTTTATAGTATAAAAACGAGGTAAAAGCTATGGTTAGGGATATCGAGGGTTATTAGGACCCTTTTATTTAGTCTAATAATATCGTATTTATTTAAGTAACCTTTAGTAATATATAATTACTCACTATTAAATATATTAACCAGAAAACCGGGGACGAAGAGTACATTTCGTAATAGAATACACTCTTCACTCCCAAAACGCAGAGTAACTATTTCTATATACTCTAGGTAAATAGGTCCCATACTGGTCTAAATTAGTCTTTCCACGGTGACCATAGTATAATTATTATACTATACTATATTATTAATAGTATATATATTTACTCCTAAATCCCATAACCACGTGGCATCCGTTTTGCAACTATTCTAAATACTATCTCATTACGCATTAGCATTACTCGGTTATTCTATACGCGTTAATAATTAAGTTAAAATAAGTGGAAATCGTAAAGGTCGATCTAGGCCTAATAAGCTAGTTATATGTCCTAGTCTTCTTTAGCACAGAGGTCATTTCTCTAATGCTAGTTGGTTCCGCTGCCGTTCTACCTCCGTTATTAAAAGTGTTCTAAGCTTTTTTTTTTTTCTTTACCTTTTTATATACTTTACAATTATAAGGCATTACTCTTCTTTACTATAACTATAATAGGCAAACTTCCCCTTCTTCTTCCTTATAGGTATAGTATTCTAGTTATTTTGTTTAGAGTCCCTTCCTCGCTACGGATTCGAATTACCTAGCGTCTAAGTCACCAGGGCCTTACCCCTAGTAGAGACTCGCACCTCATCGATTAAATTCGCAGTGAGGGCTTCAAGTGAGATTTGTGTACCTAATTGGTACTATGAGTGGTGGTGCGTGGCCTAGTCTTTGTACTACGCCTCCGTTCCTTTTAGGAATACGTAAATAACAGTTTCTTCTACTATTACTTCTCCGGTCACTTGGTATTAATAGAGTAGCTTATTGAATTTTACGATATACGCAATAGTGTTATTTCCCTTAAATATATTCAAATAGAGTTAGTCATAAAGTTACCCTCTTAATATTATACTATGACTAATATAAATCTAAGAAAAGGTCTACTAAACCTTCGTGCTCTTTGGTATATGGGCTATGAGGGACATCGGCCCCTCTAAAACGTTATTACGGAGCTCGTTTCCAATCCCTAGATTTCCCACTTCTATGATATTATCTCTAAAGTTCACTTTACGGAGCTATATAATTATCGTCACTTAGGTTAACTAAGTAAACTAATTCGAGGTTCCCTTAAGGAAGTGCTTTTTTAGTATTTTAACTAAAAATCCTTAAAACAATCCTCTAGTAGAGCCGGCTTCTGTGGAGCGGGCTCCTCGTGGACCTCTAGAGCATCGTTTTCGAAGCCCGGAATATCCTGTATAGTGAAATTAGTTTTCGGTCGAGGACTCTAAAGTGTGGTCATGGGATCTACCCCAAAAGGGGTTATTCCCTGTGTAATAGCCGTCGCTAAAAGTGAGTTTGTTGGGTATATACTATTAGACCGTGGATTAGTGTCGGATTCAATGGTCAATTCGTGATGATTCAATAATGTGTAATTGTTCTTGTTTTTCCCTGTTCTTTAGGGGCGAACTTAGCCCTTAAGGTGGCTGGTGCAAGGGCGCATTTCGGCCCATCATTGTTCCGCGCCGCGCGCGGACCTTCGAGCGTGCCAGAAGCGTACTAAGCGCTTAGTACAGCGGATTCGACACACCCCTTCAGGGAGGCCTCCGTCTAGTGGACTTCCTACCACCTAATCCGCCCTTCAATAACTATTTCCAAGCACTATAATTATCTCGAAACTTGAATTTCGTCTTCCTCCGTCTAAAGCACTTCTCATATGTCCTTCCTACGGAGTTCACGAGCCCCTAGGAGCGTAAAGAACACGAGCCTCAACGTCCCATATGTTATCCTTGGCCATCCCGGCCTCCCAGCGGGCCTCATCTACGGCGATATCGCAACGACGGTTATCTTCAAAACGAGCCCGCTGGTCACTCATATTCAGCTACACAAGAAACACCTAAAAAGGCTGCTTCGGGAACGCTTTTATTAATCCGTCTACCATTAGCTCAGCTGACAGCGTATACACAACGTTAACGCAGTTATTCTCGATTTCTTAACGTAACCAATAGTTATAAATATCAACGTAGCGCAAACGTGTTTATAACTGCACTTGTTCTACGGTCACAAGGTACACAGTTTACTGGTTATCGTATTATATGTAAATTCGTAGTTAAAAGTGTGTTTAAGGTGTAAACTCAGTACTCTGGGTATCTTTTATAGGGAGTTATATTTATAAAACGGATATTAACCAGCTTACAAAAATGGCTTCCTTTACTACTTATGATAGGGCAAGGAGCTCAGCTTCTATTATTAATGTTATAACTATCTATTATTTACTTACTTTCCACGCAACGGTTCCACCAAAAAGTCGCATTACGAGCACTTAAAAGCTCTTCTAATCAAACGTATTATCGGTGAAACTAGCATCAGAAGCGACTTCCAAAGTATCCTCAGGGCTCCCCAGCACAACTCCGTATTCTAAGTAGAGAGAACGTATTAAGTAGAGGTATTAGAGTACTCGATCCACTACACACTAGTGACTCGGCCCTGGGTTCTAATTAAAGTATACGAAACGGTTTACGGTGAATACGATATCCGGGTACATTATCATAATTATATACATAATAGTTCCAACCTTACATTAATATTTCTTAATCTCCCACAGTTCGGCTACCCCATCGTATAAGAATAGCTCAAAGGCTATCATAGGGGTTTCAAAACACACTTTAAGTAACTTATTAGCGTCTAATAAAAATCTTCTCACCTTCTCAGCGAATACTAATTATAATAGCCAAATCTTCCTGATTACTCGGTCTCTTAAGACCTCAATTCCTAAAAACCACTATAACTCATAACCACCTTTTAAATAGTAGCGTTTCTAAAGCTCTTTTATCAATATTATTACCTCGTTATAAAACTTATAAAGGAAAGCTAAGACGTAGTCGTCAACATAAAAAAAGAACGTAACTTATTCCTTTTGCTAATAGCAGTTCTCTCCGGCAACTCGTTAAAAGCCGAGTTCTAGGAGCCCACTTTCTAAATGCTTTTACCAGAGTAGAGGTGACCTCCTAAGGCCGTAAAGCGCTTTTCTTAAATATAATACCCGTCCAACTTTTCGGTATCCAAATAAGAGTTATATATACACTTCCTCATCAATTATTACATACACAAAAGCATTTACCGCATCATACTATAAAAGCTCCATATCAAAACGAGCAACTATTATAATAAGGATTCAAAACAATATACCTACGAGAATAACAGTGTACATTTCTCACTCATCTCTCAATTATTAATCTCCACGGATAACAAGGCGTACCTTGAATTTCACGAACCTCCCATACTTATTAAGTTTATAGGTATATACCCAGTAGTAGCCGAGAATCTACTTACCTCATACTTATTCTTTATTAACCTCCTCCTAAGAACGGGAGTTTTTATAGCCACTTAGATGGCTTATTTCAGCCGTTCTAAAGTTGTCCTTATACGAGTAATCCTTTAAATAATTATATAACATAGAAAGAGGGGGTAATTTCTTCTAATGAGTACCTATGGGTACACTACCCTCATAGCCCAGCGGAGAAAATTCTTTATACATATAACCCAGAGTACTTCCCTTAGTGGAAATCCCCTCTCAACCAAACTTTCTTAACCCACCAGAAAAGTCGCATTATTAGAGCACTTCCCCATCGGCCTTTTAATCCAATATACTTCTATTAAAGGTTCCAAAGTAACCAATCTCGTTAAGGGCGCTAGGTTAACCAGACTATAAACGCATACCTAGGAGACCATTTATTAATTGTATTTCGTAGTATTATTTCCACTTTAAAACTATTCCTACTAAGAAAACAGATTTAAACGAGACTCTATACCTCGCTACACTTATACTATGGTCTAAGGTTATAGTTTTATATTACACTTCTCCCTCACTTTCCCCCCACCCCTTCATAACTAAAGCCACTTCTAAGGTAATGAAAAATAATAAGGGTCTTAGCGGTGACACTTCAAGCGTCGGGTATAATACAAAGTGCCTTATATCGTACTATCTTAACTCATCCGAGTACATCTCTATAACGGAGCTCGCCTTTAGAGCGTTTTTATTATACTCTGGATTTATTTCGAAAACGAGGGTGACCTCTTCTACTTCCTTATTAGCGTCTTATATTAACGTTTATATCTAGGTTTGCTTAATAAGCTCTTGAATTCGCATTTCGATTACCTGTAGGTCTAAGTGGCGAAATTCCTTAACGGTACCCTTAAAGTTCCCATTAAAGTGCACTTTTTCGTTGAATACAATGTTCCTCGTTATAAAAATATCCTTTTTAAGAGGGTTCCATATTCTGAATTAATTACTTAATGTGTAACCCACTAAAAAACCAATCTATATACAAAGGGCGAGCTTCTTTCACCGTTAACGCTTAAGTTGCATATCGGTCGTTAAGGCATAGGCCTTATAGTCATAGGATCGTAGGTGGGAGAGGTTAGGGACCGTATAAATCTCATCTTCTCCACTCCAGAATTACTTATGGAACTACTTATAAAGCGTTTTCCACCTATGTATTTATGACGGGGTTCGGTTATAAAAGTAGACTACTATTTTAACGATCTTAGGCCATAAGTAGTCTAGGAAATTCGTTATAATAGTTATTACCCTAGCTTTAGCTTTAATAATCGTAGTAAGCCTTTTAGCACCTCCGTTCTAAGCCTACGTATTAGGCGCTAACGTTTTAATTGTTATTCCACACCCCTTTAGGTCTATTACTAAGCGCAGATATCTTAGAAGTTTGTTATTAGTTTCTAGGAACTTAACCTTTGTATTATAAATGCGTTTTAAATAGTTAAGTAACTCGAATAACACTTCTAAAATCATCTCTATTGTTCTCTTTTATAGGTAAAAGTCCTATACTAACCCTAAGGCTTAGTTAGAAAGAAGTATAAGGGACGTATACCCTTCGTATTCCTTATTATAATCGTGGAAGTCGAGTATTAGATGGTCTCCAGCTTTTACTTGTTTAACCGACTCTTTTAGTATTCAGTGGATTTGGTGTATTATATTCGCTATCCTATACACATCGCATTCTACGGGGTCTCTACTTTTTCGATCTAGGAGTTTCACCCCCCTTATTATATTATTAAAGCAATTTAAAGCATCTCTCCTTGGGTATCCAAATCTCTAGTACCATTTTTCTACACTTACTTAGATAAGTTTATAGATTATTATACTTATAAAACGGTTTCTTTACGGGGCTCTTGGGAGCTCGTTTAGCGTAGGTTAAGGGAGTAGAACGATTATTATGAGTACCACTTTATCCTTTATAGGTCTATAATCGAGAACATCTTAATTATAGATTTCAAATAACTCGTAAATATAGCTTTGGTCTATACACCTAATATAATTATTACCGGGGCTAGTATCCCACTAAAAACCCTTTCAGTGTAAGCGTTTTAAAGAAACAAGGTTACTCGTAAACCCTTTATAAAACACTGCGTTATATAAGTAAAACTTAAGTAGTTTACCATCTTACCCCTTAACGCAAATATCCATTATTCTAAAACTATTAATTACCACTTATTGAGTACCTACCTAAAGATAATCATTAGGCGCAACTTCCGTTAATTATACAAATTATAAAAGGTCGTTAAAAACGTGGATTATAACTCCGGAGTCGAGGATTACGGATCCATAAAATAAGTACGTTTTATAAGAGGTTACTAGTACAGTTCAAATACAGGCTTAATAACGTCCTATAAGTTAACTTAATTTTATAGTAAATTTAAACCTTTGAATACACTTAATAAGGTCTTTATTATTCTTAAGTTGCTCAGTAACTAGCTTCTCAAATGCTCAATCACAGTATATATAATTAGGGCACTTATTAGGGAAGACTAACTAGCACTTCGAAAACTGGTGACCTTGTTTTAGGTATACTATACACATCCTACCCTCATCAGAGTCACTAGATCTATTAGCTGGGGAGTATAACCGTTTCCCTTTACTCTTCCCGTTACCCCTTCCGCGGCCTCTACAACCTCCACCGTAGGCTCTTCGTAGTTAGGTCCTTATTTATTATAGTTCATCGTCGCTACTAGTTGGTCCACTGGTTATCGCTATAAGTCCAAATACTCCTCGTCCAGTTTTCCGTATATCCTTCGTTTAGTAGAGGACTTATCAAACCTCAACGAGGACTTTACTTAATATAAGTAGGTTGTTCATTACTTTAGTTCTAATTATTAACTAATAAACTTAAATCCATAGTTTAATAAGGCTTCCACTAAGGGCTCACGTAAACTCTAAAAACCAAATACTCAAGTATTTAGTTTATAGGACATTTATAACTTAAGCTTCATAAAAAACGCTCTCCTAGCAGCTAATCCAGTCCTCGGTATCCTTTCATATAACAAATCTCTTCTTATTAGGATAACTTAAGATTTTAGAATATACTTCTACTATGTTTACTCGGCGCTTATATAATACACCGCTGATGCGAGTTTACAGTTCTAAAACCTATTCGTTAAGTCCCTTATCCATAGTATAATAGTATTTAAAAAAGTCTAGAATAATAGTTTCACGGAACTAGTTCTAAAATATATATACACTTTTTATTCGTTTAGTATAATATTTATAGTTATTATTGTATTCTACTCATCGTTTTTTATATAAAGTAAGGTTCGCAGGGGATAGGTCTTCGAAAGTGTGAGTTTGTTCTATAAACGCTTTAAGGCCTAGGATGAATACTTCGTTGGGTTTTTAAGTTGCACTGCTTCCTAAGGTGTTTTTGGCCCTTCGGCGGATTACCTTTAGGTGGTCGGAGATCACCAGCTGCTCTGGTATTCGAGTAATCTCTTCGTAGGTCTCTTCTCCGGTACTCTCAGAGTACTCAACTAATAGGTCTATAGCATCCCATAAATTATAGGTCTTCGCTTAGGATTATAATTAGTTAAACTAAAGGACCTAGTCCCTAGTCGTCTAAAGTATGATCTTTATAGTAGGGGTTGTTATTGTTATTATCGAATGGGTATTATGCGTAGGAATAGCGGTTATAGGTAGGGTTCAGTTCAATAGCTGTTTTCAGCACGTATTAGACTATTAATTATCGGATTTAATGGTCAATTCGTGATAATTCAATAATGTGTAATTGTTCTTGTTTTTCCCTGTTTTTTAGGGGCGAACTTAGCCCTTAAGGTGGCTGGTGCAAGGGCGTATTTCGGCCCATCATTGTTCTGCGCTGCGCGCGGACCTTCGAGCGTGCCGGAAGCGTACTAGGCGCTTGGTACAGCGGATTCGACAATTAGAGACAATTTCTTTGCCCTTCGTAGATCCCCTTTACAGTTCCTCGAATCACATAGTATATTCGTAATTCGATTCCTCGAATACCTAGATCTTTAGTATAAGCTGTGCCAGTGTAGGCTAGCTAACATTATCACTTACTACCACTACTATGGTTATTGTGGGGTACTATTTCCTAGGTTCCGTAAGGTCGCTATTCTCCGTAAATCTAATCTAGTGTAAGCTCCGTATAGGATTATCTATTCTGCTTGTAAGCCGTTCCGTATATAAACTGGGTAATACCAAAGGTTATGTTATTATATGATAATAAGGTCCTAATTAAGTGTATAAAGTAGATGGGAATAACAATTAATTATAACTGTTTTATTATATAAGGGCCCTTTCGCTGGGGCCCCTGTTACCCCTATATATAAGTAAAAAGGGTGAAAAGCTACGTATATGCAAAAACACCCTTGCGTACCAGTGGCGCCGCCTCAAGGCCGCTTCCAGCACAGTTACACGCATCCGGCCTTTAGGATTACCCTTCCATATGGCCTAGACCCACGCCACCTTATTAGTCAGGGCTCGCGTCGTCACATGCCCTTCCTCCACAAACGATCGTCCCGATCGCACACTTTTATTCTAGCGTTTTAACACTCCATTCGTGAGAATCAACAATTTTAACATCGAATCTAACATTAGATCCATCGCAGTTAACTATGGCATAGGCCTACAACAGATGGGGTACCCTATGGTTAATACCCATATGTCGCAAGCATACTGGGCCACCAAGACGTCTGGGAGCTGTGCTCAGCTGAGTCAGCACTCACGTGACGTCCTGGCCCCCGAGCCGGCCTATTTATTCTGCCGGACGCACCCACCAGATAGTGAATAGATTAAGCCTTCTTCTCCTACTTAACCTCGTACGCGCGTGCGAACTCGCCACACCATACGAATTATCAGATTCGTAAGAAACGTCTGGGCCAGGGTCTTCTAATTCATCGTACAAATCGTCTGGGCTAGGGCCAGGGTTGAAGGTCTTATCACTGGGTTTCATCTAGGCTATAATCATCCATATATTCCTCCTCTTGAGGGTCTTCCGAATTGTCACTTTCGTCGTTTTCATCGCTTTCGTCGCTTTCGTCGCTTTCATCGGAATCAATATAATCACTAATATCCCCGTCGAATATTACTCCCTGAGCCTCCATATCCTTCTTCCAATCGTCCCACACAAAAGAGTTCCTATCAGGGTCGAATGGGCAGTCATAATATGGGTGGAGGGTTCTGGGTTGTGGCGACGGTGCTAGCGGTGAATTCCACGATCGAAAGCCTGTTTCCGGCTGCCAGGGCTGGGCTTCCCTGGAAGGCTGGGTTAGCTAGGAAGGGGCTGGCCAGGAAGGCCTCTGTTGGGTTTGCCAGGAAGGGGGGTCTAACCAACTAAGTTCCTAAAGCCCGGGTTTAAATAGGTTCTAATAATGATATTTAGCGATTAATTCCTATAGGGGCGTTACGGGCCCTGCTGGGAAAACACTATTCCTTCGGGGGCTTTCTGGGTATTGAACCTTTTTAGTTAGTTGGGCCTTAAGGGCTTGAGTGGTCTCGAGGGCTCGAGTGACCTTAGCTAGAGCCTCGATAGCGGCGCTGAATTTCGCAGCCATATAGAGCTTCTGTAGGAAGGGTGGCGGCGAGCACTCCCTCATAGGCTTTTCGGTCTTAGTCTCGGTTTCGGTGAAACTCTTGGATACCTCAGGGGGTCCTGACTCGTGGGCAACGTTGAGAGGGTCTGACTCGTATGTCAGGGTCAGAGCCGGTCCCTCGAGAGGACTTGATTTGTAGGTCGAAATAGCCACGTTAGCTATTCGAGGAAAGTAGTCCTCGGGTTGACGAAGATGGCGGAAAAGGGCGTTTCTTGAAGAGAAGGTCTCGTAGTAGAGCTAGTAGCGGAATCACTAGCCGTAGTTGTTGGTGTATATATAGTGAAAAAGAGCGTTTTTCGAGGGGAATTTTACGCCACATTTACGGTAGGGCTCTGGGCGAGCTTTTCGATAAGGCTGGCTATCGAAAGCCTGGCTTTCGAGGGCCTCGATTGACGGCCATATCGCTGGATTCCACGAATCCTAGTGATGGGTATGGTCCCTCGAATAGGGTCTTTGAGAGGGTTGCTTTGAGAGGGGTCGGTCTCGAGTAGGGTCGGTAGGGCTGGTGATAAAAACAGCTAGTGCGCGCATATTGGCGGCGATTCTGGTGAAGGATATGGCTTTAGTCTATTGGTCTTCCTACCGGAATTGGGAAGATGGTGGTATATTAGCCTATTCGTGAAAAAGAGTGTGAAAATTGAGGGATTCCTGGATTCCTTTGAAAGGGATTTCGAGGGCTATGCTGTAGGACCGTAGGTCAGTCGTGCTACCACTTCTCACAGTCTAAGTCGATGGTTGAATATCGGTTGATTCTGCTAAGTTAGTTGCCGTAAGGCGCTGGGCTAGAAGTATGAAGTGGGCACGTGATGCGGACTAAGGTGTGCCACAAAGACGTGTGACATATAGGCTACCTCAGAGCTCCCTACTATCACCTATTCTCTTCTTACTTTATATTATTAAGATCCTAGTAGAGAATCTAAGGCTCCGGTTTAGATATATAAACGACATAGGCCTTCTAATTATTATCTCGTCCCTCAAAGAAAGCACTATATCCCTAAACTAAAAAATAACCCAAATTCTAAACTAGGGTACTGAGAATAAAGTCTCTTTTAACTCAGTAAAATACAAAGTTATCTAATTTATTAAAAACAATAAACAACCTAAAGATCTACTAAAGATTAAAATTAAAACCCTGGAAATTAAAACTTTAATTAAGTTAATCCGTTAATTAGGGGTTTGGTTTAATAAAAGACTCTTTTTTAATACCATATTGAAATAAGGGTAACTACAGCGAAAAAGGCAGCTCAACACTTAGAGCACCTAATAAATACAAAAAAGGGAATCCCAGTAGCTACTATACAGAATGTGGTTATTACCTATATCCTCCTAATAGCCTTATACGGAACCAAAACCTAGTTCAGAGAGCTAACCAAGCTAGTTCTAAGTAATAGTACCTCTCTCTAAAGAGGAATAATTAATACAAATTAGAAGGGCCTTATTTAGAAAGTTAATAAGGTTATTATAACAGCGGCCTAGGCTATTCTTTTAATTTGGAAAATAACCCTAATACGCAACCTCTTCCGAGATACCGGCCTACCTACTAGGAAGGTGGCCCTAGAGGAGGCACACCTACACTTCATAGTACACCTATAAAAAGTCAACTAATAACACCTATTAGTCCAAAGCTCTCATAATAAGGGAAGCAGTAAATACGACTTTAACGGATAATAGGCCTCGTCTTAAGGGCCCTAAAGCCAGCACTACCCTAATTACAATACCTCCCAGGGTTATAAAACCCGATAATCCTATAAATAAAAGAGAAGGCTACTAAGGCCTTTTAAAAATAGCTAAAAACCGTCCTAAATAACTATATAATTATTTATTTAGATGGCTCCAAAGTATATAATAGAGCCACGGGATATAAATTCGTTATCTATAAAGGTAAAAAGCGTATAACCTAAGGTTATGACCGACTTAGCCTAGTAAAAGCGTTGAACGGCGAGGCTGAAGGAGCGAGAACAGAGCTCTAGCGGGCCCTCCTTATATCCCAAAGCCAGCTTATCCACATCTACATCGACAATACCAGTATTATCCAGGGGATACGGGGCAAGGCTCCAGAATCCTCATAAAAGGCCTTCCTCGAGATTCACAAGGTAGCTAAGATATACAATATATTCACCCACTGGGCCCTAGGGCACCAGGGGATAAAAGGCAACAAAGAAGTAGACCACCTAGCTAATCAGAGCACAACACTCCCAGTGCCCTTAGGCCAACTAATAACTCTAATAGGGATTAAATAACTCACTAAAAAACAAATACGGGCCTAATATACACAGTAGTAGCGTAAGGAGGCAACAGATCGATACGTCCAACTAGGACTCAAGGCCACCCTATCCAGCCCCCCTAAACTGTGACAACAAGGTCCCGATTAAGTGTACGGAGTGGGTAGGAATAACGATTGATTGTAACTACTTCGCTATGAGGGCCCTTCCGCCGAGGCCCCTGTTACCCCTATATATAAGTAAAAAGGGTGAAAAGCCACGTATATACAAAAACACCCTTGTGTGCTAGTGGCGCCGCCTTAAGGCCGCTTTCAGTACACTTATACGTATCCGGCTTTAGGATTACCCTTTTATATAGCCTAGATCTACGCCACCTTATTAGTCAGGACTCGCAATATTATACCCCTCCTTAGTATAAGGGCTAACGGCCTTGGACTACTCTTCGGCATAGCGTAGGCCGATCCCACTACGGTGCTACTCATAGAGTAGTTATAGGAGCGGCTTTATTAATATATTAGCTACGTTATCCTCTCAATATATATACTCAAAGGCCACTTCACCGTATTCTACAATCTCTTATATAAAGTAATTATAAACTTATATATAATATATCCTATTATTTAAATTCTCGTCCTTTATAAGAGTGATTGTACTCGTATTATTTACTTATATATATATAGGAGTTATTACCTTTACACTAAGCTTACCTAAGAAGTTCTAAATTTATAAGACCTTTAAGGTAGCCGACAAGGCCGTATAGTATTTAACTTCCATAGAAGACTTAGTAACGACCATTTAGTATTATAATTTCCATAAAATAAGCCTATTAATTATAAAAAAGATCCATCTCATTATTGACTTCGATATCTTTTTATAGCCCACATAATCATTATCGACATAGCCGTAGAGTCCCTATTTATTCTTATTATTAAATAAAACCTCGTTTATATACATAATCTTAAGTATTGAGTATCTCTTTATATACTATATCAGCCTCTTAACCCTTTTTCTATAAGCCTTATTTAGTTAATATAAAAACCTTGCCCATAACCCACTTTTATATGAAAGGTTGGGCCGTATTATAAGTATAGTGAACTGCACCTTACCTAGTACGTAGTGATACTACTCCTAAAGTTCGTAATTCATAAGCCCCTCTATTAATATAGCGAAGTCGAGTACCCCTAATTCAATAAGTATATCGACGGGTTATAAGGCTTTTGCGAAGTCCCGTATTACCTCTATTAAATAAGTGTCCTAATATATTGTTATTGCTTAGCTTACGAATCTAAGATGTATTCCGAGGAAGGGGTCTGGGACCCTTAAGTTGTTAACTTCTACCTCTTCGCTAACTACTTCGTATATAGTAGAGATGGCCTTGAGTGAGCTAATAATGAGTATATCGTCGATGTATATAGCTATCGAGATGTCCTTATACATATTGTAATACGTGGTATTATCCGTAAATAATAGCTTAAAACTATAACATATAAAGATTCCCTTTAGAATCTATTTGTCACGGGCCGAACCCGGTGGTTATGCCCGGGCTATGCCCGTGCTCGCACTGGTGCCCCACCGGCGCCCCACTAGCGCCCACCCCCTAAGAAGCAGAGATTTCGCGCCATATCGTAGTTTACCCTTTTCCTCTTCAGCTTGAAATAAACAGTATTTGGCTACCTTTCGGTTGAGACAAGGCCTAGGACCAGCCCTTCGCACTATTATTATTATTAGCCTCCTTAATATAGTCCGTATAATACCCTTTTAAGTAGTATAATCTACTCTATACTCATTTTATATGCCACTTCCTCTGCATAATAGTTAAATTATAGGTTTACGAAGAAGTCGTCGAGGAATAGAAATAACACTATATATACCTTCTTATCAAAAGTACTATTTAAGTATGCGCTCATAAAGTCCTATTATTGTATAGTATATTTCTTTTTCTATGTATAGGCCAGTGAAATCCACTATAAAGCCGTTTATAAAGTTGAGGTAACGTGGTTCATCATCGAGCGGGACACCATCATCGACCGGGACACTTTTCCCACCTTCATCATCCTCCAGCTTCATCACGTCTTTTCTTCCACTATATAATACCTAATACCTTATCTGAAAATAGGATTAATTTAGCGATTAAAGCGATTCGATTAAATCTATAATTAAGTATCCAATGTACAACGATTATTTATAACGTTCCTAAAACTACCCTCTATACTAAAATAAACAGTTAAATTACTAAAGCCAATAATATTAACGTATAATTGAATTTAATAGAGATTAAGGAGGAGGTAATTGTTTAATATATTATTAACTTAGATTCTCGAGGATTTTCGCCCTGATATGTAAATATGGAAAATATAATTAATATATTACTCTAGAAGTGTATTTCCTAATTGGTCGGGAAGTATTAGATAAAACACTTCGTCCAACGATGCCTAGAACTTAAAATACGATTTTCTCGTATTTATAATTATTAGAGAGGTCTCTATGAAGATCCTATAATTATTAAGCTTTAGTTTCGACTTATAGCTAATATGTAATTAAAATACGGTATTATAAACGAAGACTTTTATAATTTTGATGAGATTAGTTTTATAATAGGTATAATTCGGTTTAGAATAATTATTATATGTTTTAATTAGATTAGGAAATTAAAAAAGATTTAACCTAATAATAGAGAATAGGTAATAGTAATTTATTATGTTATTAGTAATAGTTATATGATATTACTTTTTTAGTGGTTTAAGGTTATTTCTATTTTATGAGTTAGTACTCCGAAGCCCAGATTCCGGATAGTTAGGTAATTAAACTAACTTCTAATGGATAAACCAATAACTAGACTGCCCTCTAATGGCTTCAGCATTTCGATAAACACTCAAAATAGTAATTAAAAAGTATATATCGGATACTAATTGTTGATAACCATAAAAGCCACGTTAATAGCGATTTCGAGGAGTATTTTAAAAAGAATAAAATTATAACTATTTACTTACCTACTTATTTATTATATTTAACCCAACCTTTTAATATTAGTTATTATAGTATATTAAAGTTGAGATATGGCTCTCAGATTGAGTACTTTATTAAGGCCCGGATTACCTATATCACTAAACCCAAGTTCTTCCTCGTATTTAAGGCCGCATTCCTTTAAACCTTTACCTAGGAAAACGTCCATGGGGGTTTTAGAGGGGCTAAGCTTATTCCTTATAACCCTCAAACTATCCTTTCTAAGTTGGATATATAATTATAGACACTAATAACCCTAAACACCCCTATTAGGTTACCTAACCCTTAGGTTTCTAAAACACCTTAAACCACTAACGAGGCTATTTCTTAATTTTCACTTATAAAAACAAAATCTCTAAGTATCAGGGAAGTTCACCAACACTAATTTATAAAATTACCGATAAGCTTTTAAAAGGTTTATAATATATTTCTTATATAATTACCCTTATAAAAAAAGAGTTACACTATCTTCAAAATACAAATACAACCCTTAATAAGCGCCGTAGAGCTAAAAGAACTAGATTATAGGATAGAGGGGTATTAAAAGGGTCTTAAATAAGGGATACTATAACTAAAAAGGGTATTATTAAAGAAGAAAAGCATAAAGAGGAGGAAAACGAGGGGTCATCAAAGTATCGTCGAACAGGTTTATAATATTATAGTATTTATTATAAAACCGGCCATAACACAAGAACCTATCTAGAGGTTATAGAAATAAGTAGTTTAAGTAATTATGAGTAGTTATAATTAATTTAATTGATTTTAGTTGAGATATGGAAGTTAGTAGTGATAAAGGTGGGAAAAGTGTCCCGGTCGATAATAGTGTCCCGCTCAATGATGAACCACGTTAGTAGTTGTATACATAAAAAAACGCATCTTGATT
Organism: Colletotrichum gigasporum; assembly: GCA_024584535.1. Taxonomy (NCBI): domain Eukaryota; kingdom Fungi; phylum Ascomycota; class Sordariomycetes; order Glomerellales; family Glomerellaceae; genus Colletotrichum; species Colletotrichum gigasporum. The sequence continues at coordinate 10,784,408 of CP077949.1, read as the reverse complement.
TCTAGTTGTTGTATAATAAAAGTTGAGGCCTAGTGCGTCCCGATGTGTGATGCATCGTGTACTACGAGGATATTATTGTCGGATTCAAGGGTCAATTCCTAATATATTCAATTGTGTATATTTTTTCTTGTTCCCCCTGTTCTTCAGGGGCGAACTTAGCTCTTAAGGTGGCTAGTTCAAGGGCGCATTTCGGCCCATTATTATTCTGCATTATGCATGGCCCTTCGAGTACACCGGAAGTATACTAGGCGCTTAGTATAGCGAATTCGATATACCCCTTTAGGGAGGTCTCCGTTTAGTGGGCTTTTTACTACCTAATCCGCTCTTTAATAACTATTTCCAAGTATTATAATTATTTTAAGATTTAAATTCCGTTTTTTATATTTAAAGCACTTCTTAAATGTCTTTTCTGCGGGGTTTACGAGCCTTAGGAGTGTGAAGAACATGAGCCTTAATGTCCTATATACTATCCTTAGCTATCCCGGCCTCCCAGCGGGCCTCATTTTTGGTGAGGTTGCGGTGATGGCTATTCTTAAGATGAGCCCGTCGGTTATTTATATTTAGTTACGTAAGAAATACCTAAAATAGCTATTTTAAAAGTGTTTTTGTTAATTTGTTTATTATTAACTTGGTTGATGGTGTATATGCGACGTTAATACGGTTATTCTCGATTTTTTAATATAATTAATAGTTATAAATATCGACGTAGTATAGGTGTGTTTATAATTACATTTTTTCTATGGTTATAAGGTGTATAGTTTACTGGTTATTGTATTATATATGAATTCGTGGTTGAAAGTGTGTTTAAGGTGTGAATTTAGTACTCTGAACGTCCTTTGTGGGGAGTTATATTTATAAAGTAGATATTAGCCGGTTTATGAAGATGGCTTCTTTTATTGTGTGTAATAGGGCGAGAAGCTCGGCTTTTGTTATTAATATTATAATTATTTATTACTTATTTACTTTCCATGCAACGGTCCCACCAAAAGATCGCATTATAAGTATTTAAGAGCTCTTCTAATCTAGTGTATTATTAGCGAAACTCACGTTTAAAACGACTTCTAAAGTGTCTTCAGAACTACCCGGCGTAACTCCGTATTCCAAACAAAGGAAATGCATTAAGTAAAGGTATTAGAGTACTCGATCCACAGTGTAGTGGTGACTTAGCCCTGGGTTCTAATTAAAGTATACAAGACGGCTTACAGTGAATACGATATCCGGGTACATCATCATAATTGTATACATAATAGTTCCGACTTTACATTAATACTTTTTAATTTCCTATAGTTCAGCTATCCCTTTATAAAAGAAAAGTTTAATAACTATTATAGGGGTATCATAGTGTACTTTAAATAGTTTATTAGTATTTAATAAGAGGTCTTTCACCTTTTTAGTAAATACTAATCATAAAAGCTAGATCTTCTTAACTTCTTGGTCCCTTAGAACTTTAATTCTTAAGAACTATTATAACTCGTGATCACCTTTTAGATAGTATTATTCCTAAAGTCGTTTTATTAATACTATTACCTTGTTGTGAAACTTATGAGGGAAGGCTAAGACGTAGTCGTTAACGTAAAAGAAGAACGTAACTTATTCCTTTTACTAATAATAGTTATCTTCGGTAACTCTTTGAAACCCGAGTTTTAGGAGCCCACTTTCTAGGTGCTTTTGCTAGAGCAGAGGGGACCTCCTAAGGCCATAAACCGCTTTTCTTAAGTGTAGTACCTATCCAGTTTTTCGGTATCCGGGTGGGAGTTATATATATACTTTTTCGTTAATTATTATGTGTATAAAAGTATTTACTGTATTATACTATAAAAGCTCTATATTAAAGTGAGTAGTTGTTGTAATAAGGATTTGGAACAACATACCTGTGAGCGTAGTAGTATACATTTCTCGCTTATTTTTTAGTTATTAATTTCTACGGATAACGACGTATGCTTTGAATTTTAAGAGCCTTCTGTGTTTATTAAGCTTGTAGGTATATACCTAGTAACAGCCGAGAATCTGCTTACCATGCACTTGCGCTTTACTGACCTCCTCCCAGGAGCGGGAGTCTTTATAGCCACTTAAATAACTTATTTCAGCTGTTTTAAAGTTGTCCCTATACAGGTGATCTTTTAAATGATTGTGTAACGTGGGGAGAGGGGGCAGTTTCTTCTAGTGAGTGCCTATGGGCATACTACCCTCATAACCCAATAAAGAAAACTCTCTATACATATAACCCAGAGTACTTCCCTTAATAAAGGTCCCCTCTTAACCAGGCTTTCTTAACTCACCGGAAAGGTCACACTATTAGAGCATTTCCCCATCGGCCTTTTAATTTAATATACTTTTATTAAAGGTTCTAAGGTGACCAATCTTATTAGGGGCACTGGGTTAACTAAACCATAAACATAAGTTTAAAAGACTATTCATTAATTGCATTTCATAATACTATTTCCACGTTAAAGCCGTTCTTATTAGAAAAACAGATTTGAATAAGATTCTATGCCTTGTTATACTTATACTATAGTCTAAGGTTATGGTTTTGTATTATACTTCTCCCTTACTTTCCCCCCACCCCTTCACGGCCAAAACCACTTCTAAAATAGTGAAAAATAATAAGGGTTTTTGTGGTGACGTTTTAGGCGTCGGGTACGGTGTAAAGCGCCTTATATTATATTATCTTAACTTATCCGAGTATATCTCTATAACGGGGCTCACCTTTGGAGCACTTTTATTGTGCTCTGGATTTGTTTCGAGAATGAGGGTAACCTCTTCTACTTCCTCGTTAACATTTTGTGTTAATATTTATATCTAGGTTTATATAATAAGCTCTTGAATTCGCGTTTCGATCACTTATAGGTCTAAGTAGTGAAATTCCTTAATAGTACCCTTAAGGTTCCCATTAAAATACGCTTTTTCATTAAATACGATGTCCCTCATTATGAAGACGTCCTTTTTAAGAGGGTTCTATATTCTAGATTGATTGTTTAACGTATAGCCTACTAAAAAACCGATCTATGCACGAGGGGCGAGCTTTTTCCGCCGTTAGCATTTAAGTTACGCGTCGGTTATCAGGGCATAGATCTTATAGCCGTAGGATCGTAGGTAGGAAAGGTCAAGGACCGTATAAATCTCATCTTCTCCGCTTTAGAACTACTTATAGACCTACCTATAAAGCGTTTTCCACCCGTGTATTTATAATAAGGTTCAATTATAAAAGTAAACTACAATCTTAATAATCTCAGGTTATAAGTAATCTAAGAAATTCGTTATAATAACTATTACCCTAACCTTAACTTTAATAATCGCAACAAGCCTTTCAGTACCTCCGTTCTAAGCCTACGTATTAGGCGTTAACGGTTTAATTATTATTCTATACCCCTTTAGGTCCACTATGAAGTGTAAATATTTAAGAAGCTCGTTATTGGTCTCTAGGAACTTGTTTTTTATGTTATAAACGTGTTCTAAATAGTTGAGTAACTCGAATAACACTTTTGAGATCGTCTCTATTATCCTCTTTTATAAGTAAAAGTCCCACGCCAACCCTAAGGCTTAGTTAAAAAGGAGTATAAGGGACGTATACCTTTTATATCCCTTTTTATAGTTGTGGAAGTCCAGTACTAAATGGTCTTTGGCTTTTGCCCGTTTAACTAACTCTCTTAGTGCTTGGCGGATTTAGTGTATTATATTTATTATCTTATATGCATCGTATTCCACCGGGTCTCTACTTTTACGATCTAAGAGTTTTACTCTTCTTATTACGTTATTAAGGTGATTTAGAGTATCTCTCCTTACGTATCCAAATCTCTAATACTATTTTTCTATGTTTACCTAAATAGGTTTACGGATTATTATGCTTATAAAGTGGTTTCTTTACGAGGCTCTTAGGAGTTTGTTTAGCGTAGATTAAGGGAGTGGAATAATTATTACGAGTACCGCTTTGTCCTCTATAGGTCTATAATCGATAATATCTTAATTATGGATTTCAAATAACTCATAAATGTAGCTTCGGTTTGTGTACTGAAACCGTGCAGGGGGAAATGCTTACGCTAAGCGGGTTTTTCCTTAGTCAGGCGACAGCGAGCTATTTGAGAGAGGGGAACTGGGGACGCATTTCTAGTGGAGGACACAACAATGGACCATAAAGTAATATATTACAAAACGTTAATAAGTATCGTTAATTAGATAAACGTATTCAGAGCTCTTTTTACCCGTTCACTTAGATCATATACCGTGAACAGTATAGAGGTTGCTTTACCGCCGAGTAAACAAGGCCCCAACACTCACCAGTGTTTATATCTAAGGCCGGAACCCCTCTTTGGCCCTGATCAGGTCTTGAGGTGTCTCCTTACCTAGATTGTAGCTCTGGTTGAGCGGTTTCGTACAAGTTAGTCACCTTCACGGACCCGGGACAGAGGGTGCACGACCTGTGGTTAGTAGAGTGTGTGTGTTGTACGATACAGCACATACTGTTCACTGCATCCCCCGCTCCGTTGCAGTACCTGATATAATTATTACTGGGGTTAGTGCGAAGGGCTGGTCCTAGGCCTTGTCTCAACCGAAAGGTAGCCAAATACTGTTTATTTTAAGCTGAAGAGGAAAAGGGTAAACTATGATAGAGTGCGAAATCTCTGCTTCCTAGGGGGTGGGCGCTAGTGGGGCACCGGTGGGGCACCAGCGGGGCACCGGCGCGAGCACGGGCATAGCCCGGGCATAACCACCGGGTTCGGCCCGTGACAGTTAGTATCCTATTAAAAGCCTTTTTAGTGTAAATATTTTAAAGAAATAAGGTTATTTATAAACCCTTTATAGAGTATTATATTATATAGGTGAAGTTTAAGTGGTTTACCGTCTTACCCCGTAATACGAATATCCATTATTCCGAAACTATTAATTACCACTTACTAAATACCTACTTAAAAATAGTCGCTAAGTGTAGTTCCCATTAATTGTATAAACTATAAGAGGTCGTTAAAAACGTAGATTATAGCTCCAGAGTCGAGGATTACGGATCCATAAAGTGAGTACGTTTCGTAAAAGGTTACTAGTACAGCTTAAACGCGGACTTAACAACATCCTATGAATTAACTTAATTCTATAATAAATTTAAGTTTTTGAACACACTTAGTAAGGTCTTCGTTATTCTTAAGTCGCTTAGCAACGAGCTTCTCAAGTACTTAATTACAGTATATGTGGTTAGGGAGCTTATTAGGGAAGACTAACCAGCACTTAGAAAGCTGGTGACCTCGTTTTAAGTATATAATACATATCCTACCCTTATTAGAGTCGCTGGATCTATTAGTTGGGGAGCACGGTTATTTACCTTCACTCTTTTTATTACCCCTTCCGCAGCCTCCACGGCCTCTATTATAGGCCCTTTACGGTTAGGTCCTTATTTATTGTAGTTCATCGTCGCTACTAGCCGGTCCACTGGTTATCGCTATAAGTCCAAATACTCCTCGTCCAATCTTCTATACGTCCTTTGTTTAATAGAGGACTTATTAAACCTTAGTAAGGACTTTACTTAGTGTAAATAGGTCGTTCATTACTTCGGTTCTAATTATTAACTAGTAGGCTCAAATCCATGGTTTAATAAGGCTTCCACTAAGGGCTCGTATAAACTCTAGAAACTAAGTAATCGAATATTTAGCTTATAGGACATTTATAGCCTGAGCTTTATGGAGAACGCTTTCCTAACAATTAATCCAGTCCTCGGTATCCTTTCGTATAATAAGTTTTTTCCTATTTAGATAACTTAAAACTTTAGAATATACTTCTGTTATATTCGCTTAGTGCTCGTATAACGTACCTCCGACGCGGGTTTATAGTTCAAAGACCTATTCGTTAAGTCCCTTATCTGCGGTATAATAGTACTTAAGAAGGTCCGGAGTGATAGTCTCGTAGAACTAGTTCTGAAGTGTATATATAGTTTTCATCTATTCAATATAATATTTATGGATATTATTATATTCTGCTTATTATTCTTTGTATAACGCGAAGTTCGTAGGGGATAGGTCTTTGAAAGTATGAGCTTGTTTTATAGATATTTTAGGGCCTAGGACGAATATTTTATTGGGTTCCTAAGTCGCACTACTTCCTAAGGTACTTTTGGTCCTTTGGCGGATTGCCTTTGGGTGGTTGGAGATTACCGGCCGCTCCGGTATTCGAGTAATCTCTTTATAGGTTTCTTCTCCGGTGTTCTCGGAGTACTTAACTAATAAATCTATAATATCCCATAAGTTATAGGTTTTCGCCTAGGATTATAATTAGTTAAACTAAAGGACCTAGTCTTTAGTTATCTAAAGGGCGATTTTCGTAGTAGGGGTTGTTATCGTTATTATTAAGCGGGTATTTTGCATAGGATTAGTGGTTATAGGTAGGGTTCGGTTTAGTGGCTATTTTCAGCATATATTAGATTATTAATTGTCGGATTTAAGGGTTAATTCCTAATATATTCAATTATGTATATTTTTTCTTATTCCCCCTGTTCTTTAGGGGCGAACTTAGCCCTTAAGGTGGCTGGTTCAAGGGCGCATTTTAGCCCATTATTATTCCGCGCTGTGCGCGGCCCTTCGAGCACACCGGAAGTGTACTAGGCGCTTGGTACAGCGGATTCGACAATTATTCGTTATATCTTCCATATCGGTGAGCCGAGGCGTAAACCCTCGTAAATCCAGGTTAATAATGTATTTTATGATTATGTCCTCTTTTAATTTCGTTAATTGAGTATTAGTAGAGCGGGTATCCTGTTGAGTGTGTTTTCTATTTATTTTATTAAGGAGGGTTAATAGAGGAATATTAAAGATTTTTGCGGTGCGTTGCTTGAATAACTTAGGATCCGTCTAGATCGCTTGGATCGCTAGATTGGTCTGAGACTCTTTTAAAGGATTTCCCATATTGATTAATGGAATTGTATTGAGTTAAAGTTGAGAGGTGGAAATTTGGGAAAAGTGCACGACTGACCCACATGCATGACTGACCCGACACTTACGTTAGTAGAATAATTTATTAAACTTTATAATATATACGATGGTGTTATTTCCCTTAAGTATATTTAAATAGAATTAATTATAAAGTTACCCTCTTAGTGGAACCGGGCAGGGAAAACAGGTGTCCTGAGAGAGGGGTGAGCCTCCACATCGGCGACGACATGGTATAAAAAGCGAAGTTCCGGTATTTTCTAGGCCGGACGGGATAACCAGGAACACACACAGTAAATAGACACATCTCTTTAGACTTTCAATTCGAGTTTTAGCCCCCTTTTTCTATTATAAGTTTGGAGAACGTCGTTCGGATGTGAGACGAGGTCGCTTCACCACTGAGCAACAAGGCACCCTTTTTCGCTGATGGAACCCTATTCGGAGAGTTATCTGAATATCTTCGGCCCTGATCAGGCCTAAATGAGCCCGGATACTCGAAGAATTGTGTTCCCGACGCTGTTTCGTATAAGTTAGTCACCTTTTTGGACGTGGGACGAGAGGTGCATGACCTGTGGTTAGTAGGGTGTGTGTGTTGTAGGCGATACGATAGACACTGTCCACTGCATCCCCCGCTCCGTTCTATTAGTATTATACTATAACTAGTATAAATTTAAGAAAGGGTTTATTAAATCGTTATACCCTTTAGTATATGGGTTACCAGGGATATCGGCCCCTTTAAAATGTTATTATAGAGTTTATTTCCGATTTATAAATTCTCCACTTCCGTGATATTGTCTCCGAAGTTTACTCTACGGAGCCGTATAACTATTATTACTTAGGTTAATTAAATAAACTAATTCGAAGTTCCCTTAAAAAAGTGCTCCTTTAGTATTTTTAACTAAAAGTCCTTAAAGTAGTCCTCTAGTGGAGCCGGCTTTTATAGAATAGGCTCCTCGTGGACCTCTAGAGTATCATCTTTAAAGTCTAGAATGTTACGGGCTGATGCTCACGATGGCCTAAGCTTTGCCTGAGGCGTTAACCAGCATCCAACAAAAGAGCCCTCCGGTCAAAGGGGCCTCCGGTGACCTCTGGCGCCCCACCAGAGGTCCCCTTTGTTCTCCAGCAGTATAGATTCCTACACCGGCCCCCTTGCGAGAAACTTCCTCTCTTCCGCTCCTTAGCTTGAAGTAAACAGTAATAGAGCACCCTAAGGTCGAAAACACCTAGGCCTGGCCCTTCGCACAGAACATCCTATATAATAAAATAAATTTTTAACTAAGGACTCTAAAATATAATCGTGGAATTTACCCTAAAATGGGTTATTCCCTACGCAACGGCTATCACCGAAAGTGAGTTCGTTGGGTTTACACTGCTGGACTGCAGGCTAGAGACGATTTCCTTACCCTTCGTGGATTCCTTTTATAGCTCCTCGAATTGCATAGCATATTCGTAATTCGATTCCTTAAGCACCTAGATCTTTAGTATAAGCTAGGCCAGTGTAAACTGGCTAACCTTATCATCCTTAGTATCACTACCGCTACTACGGCTATCGTAAAACACTATTTCCTAGGTTTTATAAGGTCTCTACTACTCTTTATAAATCTGATCCGATATAAGTTTTATATAAAATTATTTATTCCGTTTATAAGCCGTTCCGTATATAAACTAAGTAACACCAAAGGTTATATTATTATATAATAATAAGGTCTCTATTAAGTATACAGAGTGGGTAGGAATAATTATTAATTATAACTACTTCGCTATAAGGGCCCTTTTACCGGGGCCCCTGTTACCCTTATATATAAGTAAAAAAAAGTAAAAAGCCACATATATACAAAAACACCCTTGCGTACCAGTGGCGCCGCTTTAAGGCCGCTTTCGGCACGCTTATACGCATCCGGCCTTCAGGATTACCCTTCCATATGGCCTAGACCCACGACACCTTATTAGTCAGGGCTCGCGTCGTCACATAAACTAGCCCTACCACGGGCTACCCTACACCACCTCCTAACAGCCCAATCAGACCACAGAGACTTAGAACAATATCATCAACACTTTAACCACATTAAAACTCTACTTACCTACTCTTATGGGGAAGTAAAGGAAGTAGACCACCTAGTTTATTACTGAAAGACCCTAGCGAGGAGGTAACGGTGGCTTACCCTCCATCCTTCCGGTTTATCAAAGCCCATAGGACCTATGGGATCCCTCGAGCGATACTTCAAGGGTCTAATCACCGACCATAAAGGCTTTAAGGCCTTCCTACGTATAACAAACTTCTTCCAAAAGACCTACTACCCACACTAATAGGGGCCAGCCCCCGGCTAGTCCTTAAAACAACCAACTTACCCTACTAAAGGGACCAAATAGGAAGTAAAGGAACTAGAGGAACTAGCGGGATCCAGGGATAGATTGAATGCATAGTAGCCAGTAGGCAGGATCTGGAGGACGTTAATAAGGGCTGTGTATTATAGAGTAGGTAGTCTGAGCCTGCGGCTCTCCACGCCACATACCCCTCGGGAGGTCTGCCGCAAGGGCTTCGCTCTTGCCGCCATGGCATTAAATACAACAACAACAACAACAACAACAACAACAACAACGACAGCAAAGGGTTCTCGGATGGTCACGCCTACTACTGGCCTATTCTGTCGCGGGTCGTTTTAACAAATGCCCTTCTTTTTTGCCCACCCTTGCCATGTAATTGTTTAAAACGTGGTTACAAAATGTTTCATATCGTTATTTTAACAAGGATAAAGCTCGAAGTGTCCTATAAATTAGACTTCAAGAACACCAAGCTACACACCACACCTGCATGCATTGCAGCCCATAATTAGCGGGTTTGTTTGCTAGTACCGACTAAAACGCAGGGCTCTTCCGTGGTTTGAATTTTTTGTTCTTCACAATACACGTCCACGGCCCGTCTTATTAACCATGTTCACGCTGCTATCCTTTCGTCCAGCCCGCACAAGCGTCATACTTCTTTGAAGATAAAGAATTTGCAGCTGCTCAAGAAAAATGCCTTTTGACCTTCTCGGGGCTACTCGCAGAGTGCAAGTGTGTGTGTGTGTGTGTGTGTGTGTGTCTCGTGTTCTTACGTCATATATCTGAAGAAGAGTGATCCTTTAATAGCATATTTATTGCCACAGGCAATTTGGGGTTTTGAATTAGTCGCGTCTTCCATACTGTTTTATGTGGACACAGCGCCTCAAAACAGAAGGCCGATTGTAATCCCGTCTCCAGGCTTAGGAATATTATTGAGGACCTTACGGCTACTATGTTGAACACTGCGAGCGCCGTCATCTTGTTCCCCCGTGGCCGAACTCTGCCTCTGCTCACAGCCGCGAATCCGTGTGTCGGGGAGACACTGGAAGCGAGTCATCGCGTTATCTCTGAATGATGCAAAACGTGCTCAAATTTGAAGTTGATTCCGACGCGCGATTGATTGGAAAAGGGTCGGTCTAGACCCTCCATCCGTCGGGGCTGCAGTAGCTCCGCTGCAAAAGCGATGGGATCGTTGCCAAGTATACGTGTGCGCCAAGAAACGTATGCATTCATTGGACGGTGTGATTGACTCCGATTACTTCTTGTCTAACTTTGCTCGGGGTACCGGCAAACGTTATTCTGACTCTTGTGAAACACTCAAGGCGCGATGCAAGCCGTGACACCTGATCTACGCTATACACTCTCTTCCCCTTGAAAACACTCTCCGCGCGGAGAATTGTATACAAGCGTGTTCCCTGTTACTTGTAGCTCAGACTCTGCCCCAAATCCCAAGACCAAATGCCAGCTGTCGAATGGTTGCGCCCAAGCCAAACGTTACCAAGCAGAACATCGCCTGATCCCAACCGCGAGGATGGCAGCTTTCTTCGTCTTCGAAGTCCCGAAAGCTCACAAAGGTCTCGCATTTGCCCCGGCCCATTCCATGTAACACATGTATCTTGATCAACTGACTAGTTCCCAACGTTCCTGCGAACTTTGTTCACGGCTGGCGCGGGCCGAATACTGCCCGTTCGTCGCCAGCGCTCACAGACGGCAGATCTTCAAAACTAGGCTGGCCCCATCTTATGTCATTGTTCGCCTTCTAGTATTTCTTTTGACGTCTGAGTATCTGTACCTGTACTTCTCTGCTGTCATATACTCCCATGGCTTGCCCACGTGCGCATCAAGATGGATTGAACCACTGGCGCTTAGTGGTCTCGGGGACTTGAGTTGGCATTGGCAAGGACGCAACCAACGAACGACGCGCAAAAAAGCCGGAATTAACCTCTCATAAAGACGCCCATGCCACAAGAAACACAGGGAAAGGTGCGCAGGTGAGCATATGAAGATGACGGACAGTTTGGTGGGCCCCCTCGTTGGTGCCACGGTGGCCATGATATGCCTCACCACGCTAGTTATCTCGATACGCATAGGGGTCAGAACAAGGCTACGAACATTTGGGATCGATGATGGTACGTGAAACACTGTCACGTCCTCCGTAGACAGTTACTGACCCGTTGACGTAGTTCTCATCACCGCAAGCTGGGTATGGGAGGCCTGAGCCCGTTCACTACAGGCAGCAATTGAGTTGACTTGTAATAAGTTCTTCACTATTGCCATGTGCACTTCAACTCTCATCTGTGAGTTTCTGCTGCTTTCCCTGACACAGGTTGTGCAATGTCAAATCAGTAATTAACAGGATGCATCAGCTGCCCACGCAGGGTTCGGTCGACATCATCAGGATGTCAGCTTGGCGAGTTATGAGCGGTTTCTTAAGGTCGAATAAAGTTGCTTCCTCTAGTGACATTGGGAACAAAGCTGACGACTTGACAGCTTACCATTGCGACATCTGCAACTTACAGTTACGGTCTCGCGCTGGCCAAAATGTCTTTCGCTGTGCTCTACATTCGAATACTTCCCGACAGACATCTCGTCATTATCAACAAATCCATCATCATGTTTCTCTGTTGCCAAGCCGTCGAAGAGAGTTTAATACCTATATTCCAGTGTCGACCGATTGCCAAGGCATGGACCGTTGGCGTCCGGGGACAGTGCCTAGATCTCCCAGTGCTTTGGTGGTGTGGTGTGAGTCTGCCCTAAATTATGCCGGATTTTTGCAAGGGTACTAGAATGGCGAAACTGACTTATTTGAACTGTTAGTTTGGCTTTAACCTATGCACAGATTTGATACTCTTCATACAACCCATACCCACCTTGTGGAAATTACAGCTTCCACTTATAAAGAGGCTTGGCCTGATTGCCATGTTATCCTTGGGCTTGATGTGTGTCAATTCTCCTTAGCCACACAGTTTTGTTTCAGAGATCAGACTTGACGAGTTATCAGGGTTTGCGCGATTTCCGTCATCCGAATGCATGCCGTTACTGAGATGGGTGTTGATGACACTTGTAAGTCTTGTGATGTTTATCAGCTTCATGAGGCTAAGTAATGATTCCGAAGATGATCTTGCCATCCCAATCATCTGGTCAGAGGCAGAGGTTAGCACTTTGATACTGTGCTCCTGCGTGCCGTCCCTTCGGAAAATGGTCCAGAGGTTACCTTGGTTTAGTCGAGCTTTTGGCGTATCCAGCGTCGATTCGCAGCAGCCTGCAATCGAAACAATCGGCCAATTGCGAAAGAATACGCCATACGAATCCAAGGACAGCAACAGGCCGAAGGGCGTTGGTCAACAATCTGGATTAACTGGAACAACCCTGACGTATCCAATGAGCGTCTTGTGCCGCCCAGCGAAAGGCTCGCATGTGGTTAATGACGAGATGGAGGCTATGGTTCGGACCCCATCTGCTATGAGCGCCACGATGCAAAATCAACTTGACCCAGGACGAGATCTTGAAGCAAGTGCCGAAACGATTAGCACGCCGACCCAGCGGGACTTTCCATTGAATGATAGTAACGAGACAGGGGCAGCAAGCCATAAGGAGCCTAGATACTTTAATTAAATTATGTAACTATTAGTATCCTTGGAGTATTGATCGGTATAGTTGAAGAACTAGTGAAATACCAATCTCTGTCGCTCTCAGCCCTACCTACTTCTCTTGGAAAGGTAGTAATGTAGTCCGCAAGCATGCCTGTGGAACGGTCGCTATAAAGCTCTGAAACAGCGAAGATCTGTCATTCGGGGTTTTAAATTTGCATTGCAACTAGCTTCAACACTTCTTTTCCATTTGAATGATGCAATTCCGAATGTTCGCCCTTAGCAGACGAATTTGTTCGCTAACTAGGGATAACGCAAACAAAATCAGATTGAACTATTTGAGTCTAAATTTTCGTAGGTCCGGTTGATGTTGGGTCTCCCTACAATTCGCCGCTTCAGGTAGCGCATATCGCCGGCCATATGCTACCTCAGAGGCGGAGCGCCGGTGGTGGATGTGGGCCCCAGGGAGCTGTCGGGTCGGGCTCGCGGGGTTCATCGGCGCCGAGATTCTGACACTAAATCAATGACGTAGGAGACACCGATGGTCGACGTAAGTGCTCGACCACAGGCTCTGATCTTTGTGCACGTGAGTCGCTTAATGTCCCGGAGAATCGGGATTCAAATGTATTGCGAATACTGACGCAGGGCATGAGCTGCAAGCGTCATGCTAGAGTTCCTCGGCGCATTTAAGACTGTCAGCTAACCCAGAGTCTGGCAACTATTGAAAGCAGCCTCCATCATTTATCGCTCTATGAGCGGAAAGGAAAAGTGTCTGAAATCCAGCTCATTGTCAACATGGGAATCTCCCTTTCTACCGCCAGGTGGCTGGCACCCCTTTCTTTTGTCGTCGACTTCGCTGCCCAGAACTACGGCATGCTGAGCACGCCCAATATGAAGGATGTCCACGACTCCAACATTTCCTTCTTCTCACCTCAACCCTTCTTCATCGCCGGCTTCTTCTTTCCCCAACAGCTGTTTCAGCTGGCATGGCTTTGGCGCCTGTACAACACCAACCCAAAGTCCGACAGCGACCAGGCGAATGCCGATGTCCAAACCATAGTAGATTTCGCACCCTTCTACGCTCTAGGCAACTTTTGCATCGCCAGTTAGTTCTATTCAGTTGGACATCTAACCTGGAGTGAACTAATTATTTTTGTTAGCATGGATGTTGTTTTGGAATAATTCTGACTTGAAGACTGCAAATATCTTCGTTGTGATCAACAGTCTTGCCCAGCTATATTTCATCTCCAGTCGCCTACCCGAAATGAACACCAAGTCTGTTAATTCTATTCTCACCCACATTGTTGCCAAAACGTTTGCCGGCATTGGCATTCTGGATCTGTTGCACAATGGCTCTGTTGCCTACTTCGTCCACCAGCAGCCTTCTACCATCGTTAAGGTGGGTACAGGTGTAGGCTTCGGACTCTTGGGTATCGCCAGCGACTGGATATTCGGTGGGTGTTTGGTATACGACTTAGTGGCATTGGCCGTCGGCCAGTCGGCGTATGGAAATGTTGCTTGGAGTAGACTTTTGGGCATATACGCTGGAGGTGTTGCCACCGTTGTCGGGGTTAAGAATTTTCTAAGGTTGGTCAATTTAGGAGCTGGCTGCAACCGCGGTGTGCTAACAATGGCCCAGGCCACCTTACGTCAACCAACCTACCGGTTATCACTCTTTGTGATCAGATACATGTTGGTGTGGTATCATTCCGACATGTTTGCGGTGCAAGCAGGAGGTGATTAGGTGCAATGTGATTTTAATCCCGTTTAGTTGGCAATTAATAATTGATTGAAATTGCATGGCAGCAACAGATTCTGTCGGCTCCTGCACATTATCTACAGTGATCACATTGAGACTGTCAGCAGAACTTGTTTTGTACTTTCCGACATGAAACGAAGGATTGGATTTTCTATGTGGTATCATACTCTCAAACCGTAAAGCCCAGAAGTATCTCTATGCGATTGCCTATTTGGTAGGAGCCCAGTTGCTCAACCAGTCCCTTGCCTTATCTAAATCCCCAGCTGTTCCCTCGCAGGCAGCTATACACCATTCAAATTCCCAAACACCCTCACCCACCAGCATCTCTGCCAGCTTCCGTCGCCGCTGGGAACCCTCATCAACACAGAAAAACATTGGCTCTTGAAGTTTGGGTATGGATTGCACAAGTGGTTTAACAAGAGGGAGGGCTGCTTGCGCACTAGGTCCTTTGGCGTCAAGTCCGAGATTTGCCCTGCCTGACCGACACCACTCGTTTCCGCACCATTTTTTACCACAGCCGGTCATCAGCTGACTGAGGTATCGTCTTTCAATACGTCGGCGTAGCGCCTTGCCTTCAGGGTCATGCATGCTAACATACAAAGGCCCGAAACAAAGTGAGCAAAGACCGAGTTCGTTGCCGGGTCCTTGTCCCATTGCCGTTCCCGCACCAACCGCGCCTGCCGATCCGACGCCGTGAAGAGTTCGTCCGCAATTCGCGTTACGGCAAATGTCTGGCTTGGGCCGGGAGGCCTTGTCTAGCTCGTGGTGCTTCATATGTGCTGCCATATCACGCATACGCACGATCTTCCCGCATAGGTGACAATCCGTGGTTCGAGCACCATCTGCTAGCTCATGAGCAGTGATGCCAGAGAGGATTGTTTCAGCGGATGGGTTCAGAGGATCTCCCTCCTGTGGCACCTCAAGGTGGCAGAATTGACAGAGAATTAGCTTCCCCGGACATACACTTGTACGGTGTAGCGCCAGTTCTACCAGAGACGGGGCTGTAAAGTCGCAACCCGGACACTGGCGTTCTGTATGGCGTATATCGTCATGCTTGGCTTGACTTAAAGGCGAATCGCCAAAAGCATCATCCTGCTCGCAGTGCCAGTGCGTTTCCCATTCCGGCGATCCCCTTTTGAAAACGCGTTTGCATTGGGGACAAGGAATGTTGTTTCGCAGGCAGAAGTTTTGATGCAGCACCAATGTCCTCGTGGGCACCCACTGAAGGCAATTTTTGCATTGCTCCTCGTCCGGGGATTTGGGTTCGCCGTTGGTCAAATCAATGGACCTATCTTCCAAATTAGGCTGCACAAGACACTTCGCTCGAAGAGAAAAAGTGATGGGTGCTGAGCCACCAGGCGAGCTTGGGGGCACATAGCCATGGACTGACACAAGAAGTTGCTCGACGTTCTCTAGTTCAACGTTGGTTGGTTGAATGATGATCGACTTTCCGCCGTCGATAGGCGCGGCAAAGTTTCCGAAAACGTGTTGGGAGTTCCGAGGCAGAGCCCTTTGTCGGCTTGACTTGGGACTGATAAACAAATCAACCGATGCCTCATCAATCAAGCCAGATAGTTCAACAGTCAAGGGACGAGACCGATCCCACGACGGTAGTTCGTAGTCGACGTATTCGCCTGGAAGCACCTGCCCGTTGACAGGCTTCCACACATCGATCTCGCCACCATTGGAGCTCCCATTCGCGATGCCGGGTTGTGCTTTTGCCATTATCTGACGCATTGTCTCTCGCGCCTGCTCCTCGTTCAAAGCCTCGATGTCGACTTCTAAGTCTGTATCCACCACGCATATGCCATCGCCCTCGGGTAGAAACTTATCGACCAGGAATTTGAACTGCTCGCCCCTAACGCCGCGGACTGACAGAACAGCGTCCTTGGTGAGAGTGGTATAGCTTTCTCGAAGTTGCCTTTCAAGGAGTGACTTCCAATCATCGGGATCGTAACCGGCTTCGAGCGGCCTCAGACGCACGTAGGTGCCTTTGGGCAGCTGCTTGGCGTGTACCGTGACTGTTGGGTACGAGTCGTATTCCAAGCTGGACGTCAAATCAACGTGTTTGCCGCCAGTGCCGTCACTGCCGAAGTCTGAGGAGGGGATACCAAGGGCTTCCATCAGATATGGACCCAAAGCTATCTCGCCTTCCTCGGCCGAGAACTCCCGGATGCCGGCATAGACAACGTTTCCGTTCTTCTGGTTAACCAGGCGGAACATCAAGGGGTTGGGCAATTGTTGGGAAGTTTCCCTGTAGGGTCCTTGCGGTTGGCGTGCATACGGATTGAAGGGATCGTAAGAGGTAAACGTCGAGTTGGTTGGCGCCGGTGGCCTTGGGGAGGCGGCGAGGAGCTGCTCAAGGGCCGACTGGGGAAGCAGGATCTTATCGCCGCGCAGGTCCTTCGGGGCGGACTTGGAGGGTGGGAGCACCACAAAAGGCGCAGACCACTTGAGGTCGGGTGGAGAGTCCTCCATTTCGGTTGATCAGATCGGCCGGTTCGAACTATCGGGTCTTGTGGAGGGTTTGTTGGTAGTGTTTCGTCGCTTTTGGATCGTTGTCAGGGTGGTGGGGTGGAGGGCAGAGGACGAGGAACTGCTGTTTCGCTAAAAGAACGACTGAAGTTTCCGTTGTCGCGATTCGACATGGCCGAAGGGAAAAGACATTTGAAGGTTGAAGGGAGTCCCGTATCGGGGGTTTGTTTGCAGAAGGTGATCCGGCTGGCTTACCCGGAGAGCAGCATCATGAATCAGCAGCGGATGGAATTCTTCAGGTTTCTACAAAATGGAATTTGCCGAGGGAAGGGAGAAGAAGGCACCAGCCTCCATTACGTCAGAGTAGGCAGCGACACAGCCACCATAGCCACCATAGCCACAGAGTGGCCTTTCCCGGTTGGATCAGCTAACGCCGCACCGCTCCTGCCTCAACGGATGAGTAGGTGCCTACCAAGTAGGTAGGTCATGTAGGTGCCTAAGGTAGGCTCAGGTAGGTACTTAGGTCGTGAACCTTGGAAGGTACGGATAGCGGGAGCGCCTCGGAGACGACTAGACACTCGGGTCCGGGGAGAGATAGAGCCGGACGCCGAGTCCGGTGGCGTCGGCACGGTGGAGATGTAGATGACGCCACGCGACCTACTTACAGGCAGGCTATTGCCCAATCAGAGCACGGCGATACGATTCATGTTGGGGCGCCCCGTCACAGTGTCATGACTAGCAGCACCACCGACTTAGTATACATACATAATAGGTAGTGTGAGACGAGAAGTCCCGCCGCGCACGCTCCCTCCGTCAAAAGATAGAATAAAACGAAACCAAATGACGGCCGATTTGTTTAAATAAAGCTGAATCATGATGCGCGCGAGCCAAGACACTTCAGGTCCAAAATCGGCACGCGTCCTCCGCATCGCCAAACCATCATAAACAAAACAGGTCAAAAACCCCGACTCCGGACTGCAACTCCGCGACACCCGGAGCAGGGCTGGGAAGCGGATCAGCGCGCCGAAACACTGCCCAAAATAGGCATGGCGAACCCCCCCCCCAAAGCAAGCCCCCAGGACCCAGATCAGCAGGCGCGCTGGCGCTGGCTGCTCAAGGTGCTGTTGTGCCAGACACTCACTGGGCATTCGCGCAGCACGTGTGTGACTCGAACCGCCTACAGTCCCATCACGTACGGCGAATGAAGCGAGAGGGAGCAGTTCGAGTCGAGAACCGAACAAGGGACATCCCAAAGTGGCGTGCCGCCTCGGCTAGCTTTGGTGTGCTTGACGGAGCGGGATATGGGGTGAGACCGACTGCCAGGGTGGCAGGTAGCCCAGGTGAGGGTGAGGGTGAGGGTGACGATGATGGGGGCGGCTTTGGGTGGAAAATAGAAGACACAAGGGTCTGTGACCCCGACGTGGATGTTGCAGCCACGGCACAACTACCCAGTGTCAATCAATGTCGCGTTGGTCATCTAGCTTACCAAGCTATTGTTTTTTGATTCGGCGAGCAACACCGAGCAGCGTGGGAGAAAGACTGTCGCCGCAGACGTGGGCTCTGACTCTGCACACAATCCGACCAGTGCAGGCAGGTTTAAGCGGTAGGGGCGGCTAATTTGGTCTTGTAACACTTTCAAGACGTGCCCAGCACGGCACCTTCATTGGAGCTTGGGTATTTCCTTTTTCTTTCTTTTTCTGCGCGCGGGATGACGGGGCCTGATGAGACGGGATGAAGTGTCTTTGCTGCACTGCACTGCACCAGCATTGGGGAGCTGCCACCCTGGGTACCCTCGAGCTGTGCTTCGTACGCTGTTTGACCTTCTTGTGGCTCAACCAACTTTTTGCTCTATCCGCCTGTTAGATCGGTGCCCAGCCAGGCCAGGGTGACCCGCCTAAAACGGCCCAAGTCTTCTTCGTAGCCGTGCGAAGCCGTGTTAATTCAAGAGTCCCTCTGGTTATCTCGGGTTAATGTTGGCGAATATGCGCATCTGGGTTCACCTCCAGAACCGCAGATGCTCGTTTTTGACGAGAGTGAGACACCAATCTGGACTCTGGACTCTGGACTCTAGGCACCGCGGCTGCCGCCTGACCTGATGCTGCTGGGCTCGCCTCACCTCATCTCAACAGCACACCTCACCACTTCGACTGTCGACCCCCTCCACCCCGCCCCCTTGTTTTTGTCTTTCCCCTTTCCCTTGTCTATTACCTCACATTTCGGTCCGTTCCTTGCCCTGCCGCACTGCGTACGCAGTATACTATACCTCAGCAGTTGCCATGTACTGGACGGGGGCGCATAACTAAGAACATGCATGGCACGGAGTAGGAGTATCCCCAAACTGAGGTAGGTACCTTATGGGGGACGGGGCACGTATCCGAAGCTCTACGGATACCGTTTAAGCATCGCATCGACATCAGGTTGCCAGCGCAGCGGACCTCCTCTGTTGCTCTGCAGCTGCCAAGCCCGCACCAGACGGCGGGTTGAAGCTCTTCCGTTTCAACCGCACTATTCTTTCCCCTCTGCTCCAGTGGCTCCATCCAGTGGACGCTGCCGATCCTTCTTTCAGGGTCCGGCCCAACCGGGCTAACCCCAGATACTACCGCTACCACTACCACGCTACCACCTTCTGCCGACAACACCTGCCCTGCTGGGGAAGGCCACGCGGTACGTACAGGTAGCTCTGCGTCTGCACCTGCGTCCCCGCCTCTGCTTTACATAGCAATTCACGTCGCCTTTGATGGGGTTGCTATGCTTCGGGGTGGAGGGGATGATGGATCATGGGGCAACGCATAGCAGACAGAGTAAAGGTATGAGCTGGGTGGGCAACTTGGACGTCCATCCACTTGCAACTTGGACCGGTCTAGCCTGCTGGGCTCCAGCCCGCCTGTGCTGCATCTCTCGGCGCATCTTGTCGACGGTACGCATGCTCTGCACCGCGGTGCGGTCGACCCCAAGGTCCAAGGTCCAAGGTCCAAGGTCCAAGGTCCAAGGTCCTAATTCCTCCTACCTAGCTAGCTCCTAGGTCCCTTGCTTGACGTCGACGTATCCGTGGTGTACATCCCTTTCCTGGCCTTGCCTCACGCCTTGCCTCAAGGAGCTAACGAGTACATACCTCTTCACCGCAAAGCTGCGGTACGGTACGGTACATACTGGGGGGTGAGAGAGTAGATGGTCACTCCCGCGTTTCTTGTCTTGTCTTGTCCGGACACTAGTCTGCCGCCCGCGCTCCTTCCCCTGGCAAGGTTCGACGGCGTAGATATTTAGACCGACACGTCTTCCCTCGAGCAGCGCCTCTCCTCTGGTCTGGCTCAATCACCAAGCAGAGCTCTCCAAGTATTCACCCCCATGTAAACCGTCACCGTCAACGTCACCGTCCAGAAGCCGACCGAGATTGCGACAGCGCCAGCAATTCCGCCCGACCAACCTTGACGGCAATCCTGTCGCACCCAGCTCCAGCTTCTTCCTTCTCTCCAACTTCACCACCACCATCAATACAACCTTCCTCTGGTCTGATCGCCGCAAGCCCTCGTGGTTTTCGGCCGTCGCGTAATACCTTGACTCTGCTCCCCCGATTCTCCGACCGCGCGCGTTCGCCGTAACATGCTCCAGGACGTCGACGACGCCTACACGCTTTACGAGAACCCGGCCTCAACTCTCCTCAATCTCCTCTACAATCCTCTCATCCTTGCTCATACTGTTCCCCATCTCTCCGTCCATGACCGCCTGAGCCTCGCATCCGCAAGCCGAAGCTTCCGAGAGCTTATCAACCACACTTCAGGTGTGTTCAGACATCTTGATCTCACCCAGGTCCGAACCGCCCAATTCGACATTGACGGCATAGATCGCGGCGGCGAAGTGTGGCGCAACGTCCAACTCGACGAGAATTTGACCGAAGATGAGTGCGTCTCCCCATCCCCCAGACACTCCTTTCCCGGTCGGGTGACTGTCGTGGTGGGCACAGTGGAGTACCATGACGGCGATGCAAAAGCCCAGCTGACGAATCGATCCCCAGCAGTTTCTACTCCGGTCCGTTGAGGGGAATCTTCTCCAACATCCGTCGACGCAACATTCTGCAAGATGTGCAGACGCTGATCCTCGATGGTCTGTCTGTCACGGCTGAGCTCTGCTACGAAGTCATCCTCGACCCGGCATACAGCGTGCGCATCCTCTCCGTCCGTGGGGCAAAGAATCTCAACGAGCGCAAGCTCTGTGGCTCTCTTCAGTATGCCTGCAGACCGTCAAGGCCAGAGGGCATGCCGCGATTGAAGGGCCTGTACATCTTTGGCGCCAAAGAAGCTCCGTCGTTGCCGATGACGGCATCGGGCGTCTCGTCTACTGCCGCCTCGCACGCCGCTCAGATCGGCGCAGGGTGGAATGCCAAGTCGCAGCAGGCGTTGACCTCCTCCCTGCGCAGCGAGGGGGACGAGTGGTACCAGAAAAAGGGCCGCATCGTCACCCGGCCGCTGGTCGAGGAGTGGGCCAACACCCTGGTTGATTGCCACGGCATCATCGCCTTCGATGCGCTGCCCTGCACCGGCCCTCACCACATCAACTCGCCCGCCTACGGCAAGGTCAGGACCCCGGTGACGGCGCGACACTGGGCCGTGGCGACTGTTGCATTGGGCGGATGTGCCGGCTGCGGCGCCGCCCCCGAAGGCATGTCGGTCCATAAGGACACACCCGCGATGCAACGTCCACTCTTGTCGCCTCCGCCGGTCCTGACGTCCTCGATCAAGGCCGCGACCACGCCGGAGCCAGCCCCGGGGTCGATCTCGGCCTTCGTCGCGAGGTGCGTCGACTGTCTGCGTGAGCGCTACTGTGCCGGATGCCACAAATGGTGGTGCGAGGAATGTTACCAGACGCCGAGCGCGGCGCTTGAGCTGGCCGACACCGACGTGATAATTGTCGACGCCGAGGGCGGAGCCTGGGTTCAGCATCAGGAGCATGAGAGCCAGCCCAAGATCAAGGTACGAAACGGCAGATGCTTCCCGAACTGCACCACGGACGAGGGCATCGATACGCAAACGCTGTTGCTGGACTAGGTCGGACGTCGTCGTTGCGTCGTCTGGTGTAGCCTGCTCCAAAGTGTATGCCACAATGCTGTCCATGTAACCCTTCGTCTCTTGACCGATTCGCCATGCCCCCTTTGAGAAGCCTTAGGCGCTCCTCCAGAGATCATAGATGCTAATGGCAATCCGCACAGGCACGTATCACCAAAAGCTGCTGGGAGTGCGGGAGCAATGTGAGTTCAAGGGCCTAGACCTGGGCCATTGCCTGATTTTCGGGCCCGAGCTGACGGCAAGAAACAGTGCCACGGTTGCATTGAGCGTACCCAGCGGCTCTGCAGGGGCTGCTGCGGAGGCTACTGCATGATTCACAACGAGGGGTCAACCTCAACCTTCGTACGTTGCCCCATCGCTTTACGTCCTCTGTGACCCTGCTGACTCTTCTTCCTAGTGTGACTGTACGATATTCCCAGGCCCGTGGAATGGCGCACGCATCGCTGACCGTTCGTGCAGGGTGTTCGAGTCGAGGCCGTTTCTTGCGGCACCTTTAGGAGCCGGTGCTCCTGGCGACACGGGGCATATTTTCTTCATTCAACCAATTTTACGCCCACTCTCCACTCCGCCGAGTCACCGAGATGTGACTATCCTCCCAGCTCCCCATTTTTACCCCCCCCCCCCCATGGTACATGATACATACCTTTTACGACGGATTCACATTTGGTGTCATTCCTCCTCGGACGGTGTTTGCAAAGAGCGTGGGTTCTCATCGGCGAGCGCTTCTTGTTGACTTTCTCATGAGATACCCTTGATGCAAAGCGTTGTGAGGCGTTGAATGCCGAATAGCAAGCACTGTAATAGACTACTACCTCTTTGGCCGTCATCGTTGGGCCAGCCTGAAGCCATATTTCCCCAGATTCATGTGCCTGCCATGCCACCCACCCCTGACGGCGACTCGTCCTTTCCAAGTTGTCACCTTCGCCCTTCGGGATAACGTGTGGTCGGGTGCCCCGCCCTTCCTTTCACATAGCCTCGGGCGATTCTGTAGGCGTATACCGTCACCTTGATTCTATCGCCAGATGGCAGTGACGTGCCTCGGCTCACCAATGCTGACTGATTATTGCCCGGGCAAAATCCAACATGCCTACATAGTGTCATCGTTGAGCATCATCCTTTCCCAACTTATGCCTCTGCTGACCTTTTGAGACAGGATTGGCGAAGAATGCAAAACATGTATCGCGTCGCCATGGCAGAACTAGGCTGCCCGGAGACGCCGGAGATGTCCCTTGCTGTTAGCCAGGATACAGGTACGCGACAGGTAGCCTCATGAATGTCGCCCAAGAGCTCAGATCCGCAAGGCAGGATGCACTCGCCTCAAATTCCATGCCTGTCACGAGGGACAAGTCTCAAATCCGGCAGCGGCGTGAACGCCCATGCCGAGCTTGAGCCTTGGATACTTGCATGAGCACCACACATTACTCTAGCCAAGCGTGCTGCTTATCCTGTGTGATCCCCTCACATCAACATGGCAGAGTGGCCATGTCAACAGAGACAGTCATGCGGTGCTTCAAGACAGGACGTCGATTATGATGTCTTGGACCCTTTGGAAAGATCGCAAGCGTTCGCCTCGAGGGATGGACCAGGACGGTGTCACCAGCTTACCCCAACCGAACCTCGTGGCCATCCGCCTTTGCTCGGATTGTCACGATGGACGAATGGACCGTTCCAGGTGATCCTAGGACCGTTTGGCGTTGGCTCAGCCAAGTTCTCGGGGCTGTCTCCCCAGGCCAGTCTTGAGCCTGGTCGGCAATGTGGCCACAGGTCGAGAAACATGTCGACAGCGACTCGCTTGCACGGATGTTATTCTGCGGCGATATTCGGGGTTTCTGGGTTCCATGCGTCTCATCTACTCTACGTGACTTGGCAAAACGGTTGCCATGGCTCCCTTGTGCTCGTCAGCGAGCGGATGAGGGTCGTGGCACAAGTCGCACAGTCGCCGGGCACAAGGGACCAAGGGTCTCAATCGTATCCCAGGATCTTTACTTCAAAGTTCCCTCGCCCAATGACATGCAGCCCATAACCGACCGTGCCCATAGCCTGGAAGAGATAGGGATCTCAGTGGCGTAAATGGGTTCTCGTCCATGGCAGATGCGAAAGCTTTCCGGACAGGAGTCAGCATTCGAGGTTCCAAAAGTTCGCCTGTGCTTCGTTCGGAGGTGATTCCGGTCTCTTCGTTCGACGTGATCCAATCTTAGCATCCTCGTACCCCGCAGCGACACCTCTTGCGGCCCTTCTTCACCATGATGATCTCTCACGAGGCGGCAGCGGGGCCCGGACAGAGGTGAGGCGTCCTGAACACCAGCCCGAGGCAAACGGTGGATAAAAGGTCACCTCGCCCTAGTCCACCAGAGGACGACGCGCCTGGAAAACGGTAAATCAAGATTAAGTTGAACGCCTTCTGGTCACCTCAACCTTGTTCACTTCGTCCAACATGGTTTCCATCTCCGCGTCGCCGACAGGCCTTTGTCTTCTGTTTTTGGGTCTACTTGTGGCGATAACTGACGCCACCGACGACACTCTCTACCCAGATCTCGTCAGGTCGCTGAAAACCAGCCCAACAGAGCTCGACAAGCTCACGATCCTCACCGAAGACAAAGACTGGACGTTCAACTACTTCACTCATCGATACCACACCAATAGCCCCGGGGGAGTAGTCAACGCCAACGCCGCCACGTTCCCGGCAACAATTGGCAACGGCATGACCATGGCCTGGATTAGTCTCGGACCCTGTGCCATGCTCCCGCCACATTACCATGCCCGCGCCTCCAACTACGTCGTGTCGGTCGAGGGAACTACCGAGACATATATGACTTTGGAGAACGGTGCTCGCGTCGTGAAAACCACCCTAGCACCAGGAATGATGACGCTTTTCCCGCAAGGCAGTCTTCACACAATGCAAAACACTGGTGAGCGATGCGCCTCATTCAAGGATCGTCTAATATGTACTGACAATTTCGAGGCTGCGAGAGCGCTACCTTGATATCGGCTCTGAGTTCGGAAGACGCCGGCACCCATAATGTTGCAAACGGACTCTTTGACCTTCCAACCACTGTCGTCGCGGCAGCATTCGGCGGCAGCCCGCTTTCAGCCAAGTTCGTCCAGTTGAGACGCGACATCCCGGCGGTAGGAACTGGCGCTTCGGCTGGTTCTGCTGAGTGTTTGAAACGGTGCGAGGCTCGAGGCTCCAAATAGGTAGTCTACAGTATGCCACCAGCTCATGAAGCCCGTCAACTGGCCCGGCGCTAACAGCTTGGCAGAAAGTCCAGCTCATTGTCGACTAAGTTTCTCGCCAAGTCCTTTAGAATTGCACAGGATATGCAGATGAAGTCTTTTTTAGACGTGGTATTCTGGTGGTGGCGCGTTTGATGGTTTTTCTTCGAAGATCGCCTATCGCTGCAAGACTCGCACGGGCGGGGGCTTCTGATCCATAGAATTTACTGCGATGCATGGGGAGCATACGGATACCAGGTTGATGCATGGGTGGCCAATGTTGAGGCGGTAAATAGCCAAGATGCGGCATTAGAGTAATAATTCAGTCACCTGTATTCCCTGAGCCGAACTTGCGAGCGACCCAGGCGGCGCCGTACTCTTCGTATTCCTGTTTGGTGACAGCGAATTTCGAAATGTCGGCGTGCTTGGCGAAGTTGGCGGCACCATGCCAGGTGCTAGTGACGGGGTCGACCGGGTGCGCCACTCTGACAATGCATGCATCGGGGACTCTCTTGACAAGCTCCTTCTCCAGACGCTGAATGAAGCCGGGGAATAAGGCGTTGCCGCCAACGACGACGATGTTGGCTAGCAGGCCCGGCCAGAGCCCAATGGGAAGCTCGGAGAGGGACTGCATGATGACATCAGCAAGACCGGGTTGACGAAGACCAATATCAGAGGGCTGGAAGAGCAGCTCGGGCACAGAGAAGCGCTCGTTCCGCAACGTCAGGATGTCCTCGTCGTTGTCCGCGGCACGCGCCGCCATTTTCTTGGCCTTGGTGTGCATTGCAGGGTCGTAGTCTCGCACGATACCCTTGGTGCGACTGTGAAAGTCGGGCAAGACGTAGTCCTTGGCGATGCCGGCTCCTGTCAGATACGGCTCCCTTGTCTCGCCGCGGGTACCCTTCCAGGTCTTTTCAAGGTCGCCATTGAAGTCCAGTGAGACGTAGCTGGCCTGCTCCTTAATCTCATTGACTATATAAGTATCGTTCCGCATGTCGTAGTATCGCAGAGAGAGCAGTCGGGTTAGGTAGTTTGTCAAGAGCTTTCCGCCAACATCAAGTCTGCGGACAGCTGAATGCAAAGGTCGGCCATTGAGGAGTGGCATGGCAATGGTGTTTGAGTAGCCGGAGTCGATCATGAGGACAACTTCGGCCGGGAGCTGCGGTATCGTATTCGGGTCGCGAGGGGTCTGAAGGATACCTTGGATGTCGTGGTACGCATTGAAGGAGGCCCCTGGACAAGAAGAAAGGTCAGCTAAGATTGATCTGGAAGAACAGGCTGGGTCGGCGCACCTATGCCTCGGTAGTAGCTTGCAAACTGATACTCTTCGAAGACAATCTGGTCGCAGTTGGACTGCAGGATTGGCAGAGAGCTGGGCTGCTCGGTCAGAAGGAGTCTGGTCTCGGTCGGGTCGCACTTCTGCGGCGCATTGGTGTCGAAGAACTCGTGGTCCCAAATTTCCTTTTGTGCCTCCCAGTTGACGATAAAGCCCTTCTCAACAGGACGACGAAATTGCATCTCCCCGAAATCGCGGCACTTCTCAAGGTCGGACGCGACGTAGACCTTCTTCGCTCGGTCCCGGGCGATGCAGTTGGGGATTACTCGGGGCTCGTCGGTGAGCTCGTCGGACACGAAGCCGGCCTTGATCGTGTACGCGCCATTGTCGAGAACAAGCGTCCGCGACGGAGGCGCAGGGCCTGCAGGTTTGCTTTTACGGCCACCGGCCATGGGGATCGGTCAGGACGCGCAGTGGTCGTGAGCTGAAGAGGGGGGACAAGGTAGTCAGTCGAGCTCGGCCCTGACACTATCTTTGTTGCGTTCTTCCTGCAGATTCAAGATTGGTTGGTTCACCGACAGCGCCCCGCTTATCCTCCGGTGAATCGGAAGCCGGCCAGTTTCTTTCCGATGGACCTGCTGACGCCCTGGGGCGGGACGGTAGGTACCTACCTAGGCACCTTACCTTACCTTACCTGAGTAAAGCAACCCGAAAGATACCTACCTACTTTAGGTAGTCTTAACTTGGGGGGGACTACTTCAATAATGTCGTGATGTCGTGAGACTCCAACGCCTTCTATCCGAGTGCCCCGAGAATTCCTTTTTGTTTACTGTTATTGGTCTGAAGCTTTGACGCATGCCATGGAAGCGGGGTGCATCTGAAGCCCAAGCATCTGAAGCACAGCTCTTGAGCGTTGGTCACAGTTGGCCAAGACAATGATCTACAAACGTGGCTTCGGTGTCCAATCGTATAAATCGTATTTTGCGTTCTTCTCTTTCAAACCGAATGCACTAGTCGGCTCAGCTCCTACTGAGGCCGCGATCGAGACATGCCCGCACGAGATACTTTGACCCACGCCCCAGGAGGCACGTCAACAGTTTCTCAGCAAGGGCTTCAGTCGTTAATCCAGTATAAAACATTCACATACGCCATCCATGAATCCCAATCCTCAAAATGGTACCAGAAATCGACATCACAATGAAGTCTCTATCTTTGCTGTTATCGAGTCTTCCCCTTGCCTCTGCGGCTCTCAGCTGTAAGCCCGAGGGCCCAGTATTTCCACGGCCCTTCAATCTGTCAACCTTCAGCACCACCCGAGGTGCTGTGTCATATTTTGAAGACATCTTGGAGCAAGCATTGTCCGGAAGTATCACCGCTGGTTGGACCGTTGACAACACGTCATTTTCTATTGCTGTTGTTTCCATCGACCAAAACTCGGCGTCGACGCCTCTGTGGGAATATCACCACTTGGCTAAGAGCAATATCAACGGAACCAAGGAACTGATGAGGGATACACAATATCTCATCGGTTCACTCTCCAAGGTCTTTTCAGACCTCATCTTGATCAAGAGCGGCTTAGACCTGGATGCCCCAATTACCAGCTACTTGCCGCAGCTCAACGATTCGTCGTCATTGATCTCATGGGCAAACGTCTCTTTGCGAGCTCTGGGCTCACATTTGTCCGGAGCACCCTCCAACTGTCAGTGGCTAATATCAGAGCACTTATACAAGTTGCTGACCAGATTCAAGATGGATTTTCCGAGTACTACACTCTTAAACAGTATATCGAGGCATCTGGGTTTCCGCCCTTAAACGACAGCGCCTTTGCCCCATGCGGCGTGACCGGTCTCAACAAGGCTTGTACCAAAGGCCAACTTCTCATGGGTATGCTGGGAACTCACCCCATCACCGCGCCCATGGAGCGACCCGCCTACTCCAACTTAGCCTCCACCCTCCTGATGCTCGCCGTTGAAGAGGTCACGAACAAGAACTACACCCAACTGGTTCAAGAACTTGTTGCCGAGCCCCTTGGTCTGTCAAGTACTTTCTCAAGTCCCGGGGACTCACCCAGGGCAGTCATCCCTCCCATGGACAACAGCTGGGGCAGCGACTATGGTTTGAATGCACCGTCAGTACATTTCCTCACGTTTGAGTACCTAAACTGTTGGCCATTGACAAACTCCCAGAGCTAGCGGTCTGGTCTCGAGTCTCCCGGACATCTCAACGCTAGCCTATGGCATCCTGTGCCGTACCATTCTTTCGAAGACAGAGACACGGGAATGGCTCAAACCCCAGGCATTCGCAGGATCTCAGCACTCTTTCGTCGGTCTCCCCTGGGAAATCTACCGCCCGCCCAACCTCATCCCTGGGCATTACCACCCGGTGACTATGTATACCATGTCCGGCGGCGCCTACGGATACAGAAGCCAGCTGGCAATCATCGACGAGTACGGCATAGCAGTGGTTCTCCTAACCGCTGGTGACATGTCTGCCGTGCCTTACATATATGACGCTATGCTGTCCACGTTTGTCCCCGCCATCGATGCGGTTGCTCGGGAACAAGCTTTCGACCTCACCGGTATATATTTCAGCGAATCAGCTGCCGATGGAAGCGGACATTGTGTCGAAGCGATAATCGCTCAAGATACAGACTCCCTCCTTTTATCGTCGTTATCCCGCAACGGGTCCGACATCCTTGCCACACTGGCGGACATTTGGACATTAACGGTCGGCTCTCAGCTGACTGACTCCCATCAACTCGATAATCAGATTTTTTCCCACGGAGGACATCACGATAGACACTATAGACGGACGCAAAGTCATCCGCGAGTCTTGGCGGTTTTGGTTCAGCCCAGTATATGGCGATGGGTCCGACCTGCCAGGGAGGGGTCTTGGGTCGCATGACTGCACACCCTGGACCCTTAATGACTGGATCTACTACGGCTCGGAGCCCATCGACCGGCTCATTTTAGTTAGGGATGTGGCCACAAGGAAGACTCTTGGTGTGGAATTCCCCTTCCTTCGATCCGGACTTTTGGTCAAGGTCGGACCACGCAGCTCCGACCCTGCCGGTTGTCACTGAACGTCGACTGTACTGGCTTAGCTTTGGCTCAGGTCACGTTGAAAACACCTGACGATGGGTATTCTAGGGTATCATGGACAGCCTGAATAAATACCGTCATTGTCGTCACACCATGAAGGTCGACGCCAAGTCCTGGGAGGCTAGCGGCACAAATCTGCTTCCGGGCGATGAAATTGGTAGTGTACTCGTGTTCTATTATCTACACCTGAGTAATCCTCAACTCATGCCTTGATGAGCATGAAAAGCTCTCCTTCCTGAGTGTTGTCACTGGCGACAAACAGCCTCGAGAAAGCACCATCAAAAGTAATGCCCGAAGGCCTGAAGCATGTCGAGCCCGTACAGCTTCCTACGTTCGTGCTCCAAAAGATATCATTATAGCCTGTCTTGGATTCCGGAGCAGCCACGGGGTCATACTGCCCGTTGGCCAGTGTTGTGAATGGCACGACTGAGACTTTGAACCCCGTCGCGGGCGACCTGTTCCAGGAGCCATGAAGCGTCACGTACAAATTGCGGAAATCCCTGTCAAAAATGGCCCCTATAGGCGCGCTGTGTGCCTGGAATGAGAGCCGCGGCGCGATAGAACGCTCCTTGCACGTGTCGTCATTGAACGTGCTGTTAGGGGCCACGACGAACTGTTCGCCCACCTGGAAGCTCTTATCCGTGATGACGGAGGGCTCCCAGACTGTGAAGCAGGTCGGGTACCCGTACCATTCTTCGTTGGGTTGTGAAGGATCGCCGACTGGAGTGGAAGGTCAGTCAAGTCTCATCAGAGTTCCCCGGCGCAATATTTCCGATGACTTACGGAAGTTGAGCTCCTCTGCCGGGTTGTCATTGTGTATGTCGTAGCTCTGGCCGTTGACTGTCCGTGCAAAGTCATCACCGCTGTTTTCCACTCCCCAAATCCTGGTAAATCGGGTCAGTATCAGGGATATTAGTGACCTCGGAGCGATGGTGGTTAACGTACATGTTATTACCGTCCGCTGCCAGTACGACTTCGTTACGCAGGCCCCATCCGAGGAACCATCCTTGAGAAGCGTACGCCCATCCACCCGAAGGTACACTTCGCATGTCAAAGACTTTGACAACGGCACGCGCAACAGCCTTGTTAAGAGAGTCGTAGTCAAAGTTGCTGTATGACCCCTGTTGGATGACAAGGAGGTGCGGTGTGGCCGGCGGGATGATGAGTGCCCTCGTTGGATGGCCGCCTTGCTGCATGTTCTTCACGACAACGGTCTGGCGGCTGACAGTCTGAGCTTCAGCATCGTAGGCGTATGACCACGCCGTAGTCATGGAGCTGACGTACAACGTCTTACCATCTGGGGTGAAGCCGATACCATGGTTAAGCGAGGGATTGCTGATGAGAGTCTTGGTTGATGAGATGCAACCATCGCTTCCAAAGGTGTGTATGGTAACCCCTTTGCCCGATTGCACCACGAGGAGGTTCCCCTTTGAGTCTGCTGCCACACCGCGAGGGCCAGTGAGAGACCCGGCGAGTTTCACAGCCTTCCAGCCACTTGCAGTCTGGTATCCAAACCTGAAGCCGCTCACGCCGGCGCACGAACTGGGTACAGGGAGGGCGGGTACTGGGAGAGGTGGGGCGCTGGACACGGCGGACGACGTTGCGGTGGAACTCGAGGCTGAGACAGTCGCAGTTGCGCTACTTGAGGGGAATCCAGTCCTGGTGACCGTCGTCTGCAAGGTAGTAGTGCTACGAATGGTGTTGGTCGAGGTGGTTGTCAGCAGCGTCGTCTGAGTCGTGGTGCTGACGGGAGGCTCACTGCCCCCGCCGTCGCCACCTGCCCAGGACTCGAAGTCAGCAGCTTGAGCCTGCTCGAAATTGTGCATCCAGTGTCCTGTGCGATCGTGGATGCCAAATGTTGTTTCGTTGGTGGTGGGGTCGTCAACAGGTACGCCTGAGTACGCGAAAGCCAGGTAGTTCTCTCCGTTGGGGTCCAGCGATGTAGGGTCGTTTCCGAAGGGTGCCCAGTACGCGCAACCTTTGCACACAGCAGTGACCGAGAAATGCGTGTCGTTGACGACGGTTCCGGGAAGGACGGTGTACTCAGCGTCTTCGTAAGGTGGAGGCGTGAAGTATCCGCTACCCCGAGTCAGCACTGACGATGTTTGATGAAGTGCGACTGATGTTACTCACAAGGCCATACGAGAGGAGACGGTGACCTCCTCTCCATTCACCCAAACAATGGTAAGTGGGTTGTAAGTCATGGCACCTCCCCATGCCAGTCCAGCCCAGCCGACCTCGATGGGAGCAGTTATTTGAACGATGGCATCGTACGGCTCTCCCGAGGCAACCCCTTCAGGGATGGCAATGCCGAAGGTGATGCCTCCTTCATTCGTGTAGGAAGCGAAGCATCGGCCCAGAGTGTCGCAGTACGTTGACTGCTCTCCTTCCTGGGCGACAGCTTCAGGAATGCGTCAGTCATGGCTTTCAGGGGGGCCAGTGGCTGGGTGCGATGGGTGTGCTTACAGAAGCTGAAGAGGGCAGAAGTGCCGAGGGCGGTAAGGAGCCCACGCATGATGTCGGTCTAGGTGTCCAGAGAAACGGTCAAGAGGCGAGGTTGCTTTTCCATTCCATACTCGAGAGTCGAGACATGAACCAGGCTTTTAAACGCCTTGGGCCAACGGCTCTAACAAATGTCGGGAACATTGCTTGGCTTTCCGGTATGACAGAATGGTGTGTGACACAGTATAGAAATGGCAGGTAAACATGGACCCAGGTTCAGAGATGCAATAGCAGACCCGAGATATCGTAGGTCTCGGTAGCCTTCCTTGGCGTAGCTGTGCAATCGGCAGATGACCCGAGGCCAGCAAACTAAGGTTGTCGTGAGACGATCATGGCACTGACGAGAGTGAAGGAGGCATGTTCATATGAAGATCCAGGCGCCAACGGGTCGCCAAGGCGGCAGAATATGTCTGGCAGAGCGCTTGGGTGTCGTCGCAATACTGAAAACGTGGCTGAAAACAACTTGGCTGTCCTTGAAGCGACGAAGGACGGAAGAGAAACGGCGTCAACGATGACGATCTTTACTGTGAAGGATGGTGAGTCGAACGAGAGACCATGGTCAGTCAAGGGGACCGATGCGGAAGCAGAGCTCGTCCCAAGACGGCTTTAGTGGAACGTTGTCACATTGGAGGAGGGGGACCCGCGCCGCCGAAAGAGGTCTACATGGGACGTTTGACGGGCACAATGAAGTGTTGGGTGACGAGGTGATATTGCGATATTCGGGGACCGGAAGGATAGGATACGGGCAAAAAGCAACGGCTTGATTGGGAAGGCTAAATAGGGCAGGTCGTGGCGGAACGGTAAGCCGGTCCTCGATGCGGGGGCTACTATGCAGTATGTGGCTCTTAGAACCACGGGAAGACGTCCAGAACGGCGGACCAAGCCGCCGGATGTGGGTTGGTGTACGGGCCAAGACATTCAAGGTAGTAGGAGGGAGTGACGGGTAGATGAACAGCGTAGCAGTGAGAGCGAGAGGATGGAGAATTGCGCGTAGGATAGGCCAACACGGGGCGAGCAGAAGGAATTTATGCGACGAGCCGAGAACGACAGCACATGGCCGGATCTTTAGGCTAATGGCTCGCCAATACGGTCGATTTGATTAGAATCGCTAGGTGTTGGGTTGGGAAGCGGCTGAGATGGGTCGGAGCGTGGTGATGCGAAGGCTTGTTTGTCGTCCGGCGAGCAGCGCGTCCGTGAAGCCGGATGCGGCAGTGATAAGCCCCCTTATCGGCTGCAGCCGTATCGATAGGGAAGGTACTGAGGTACAAAAATACCTTACCTTACCTAAGGCACAAGTACAGTAGATAAGATAACAGACAGCAAGATTACATAAGTGGAACTCACGGGTGAAGCGGAAGAACAAGTGATCCAGCTTGGCTGGGCGGGGGCAGGGATGGAATTTTCTTCAAAGGTCCAAAAAGACGACGTCTTCCACCTCCAGGCCTGGCTGGTTACATGAATATTGCGGCCGAACAACAGGCACTACACGCGCTCGTCGAGATGGCCCCCCCAAGCGGCGGCCTCACCAACAACCCCAGGATCCCTAGAGCTGGCGCCTCGTTCAGCCCGAGTCACAACCCTCCCGGTTTTCTGGATTGGACCTGATGCTGGACGAGGTGTGCGGCACGGTGGCCGCATCGCGACAACCTCATGTCCGCAAGGCTCGCTCGCCATCGGGCGCAGTCCGGATATAGGTAACGCTTCTAATTCATGCACGGGCGTGGGGCGGTGCCTCGGCCTCGGAACTAACTCTAACTAATTATCTCCTCGTCCATCGCTTTGATATGAGATAACTACCAGCTAACAGTCGAGTCCCTTCCCCCACCCTTTGTGTGGCGGGGCAACCTGGAACAGAGTGTCGCGTTCGGAGCCCCGGACTCGCGGGGACCCTGACTTTTTATTTTTTTTTATTTTTTTTATTCTTATTTTATTTTATCTTCCTCGGTGCCTTTCCGCCTTTTGGCTAGTACCTTCTTTCGGCGTAGGAGCTATTCTCGGACCCAAAAGACATCGTTGACGTGCTCGATATTTCTTTGCGCCTCCACCCGTCCCGGCCTCCCACCTCTCCCAAAGAAACGAAAACTACCCCCTCCCCTCCCCTCCCACGCACAAACACAAGCCAGTCGTCTTCTTGAGAACAAACAATTAAATAGGATCCCGGGACACCGCTGCCCCTCTCTTCCTGAGTACCTAGCTTGAGCAACGATGGCTGCCCCGCGCGCATTCCCTCGGCCCCTCTCCGCCGTGCTTCCGCCCCTGGTTCTCGGCACCGCAACCTTCAACTACCAATACGTCTCGGAACCCGAGCGCATGCCCTCGGTCGACATCGTGTCCCGCGCCCTCTCCCTCGGCATCTCCGCCTTCGACACCTCCCCCTACTACGGGCCCTCCGAGGCCATCCTCGGCGCCGCTCTGCGCGCCCTCTCCCCGCCCCGTGAGTCCTACTTCCTCGTCACGAAAGCCGGCCGCATCGGCCCCTCCGAGTTCGACTACTCCCCGCTATGGATCCGCGCCTCCGTCCGACGCAGCCTCGAGCGCCTCCACACCCCCTACCTCGACCTCGTCTACACCCATGATGCAGAGTTCGTCGACCCCGACCAAGTCGTCGGCGCCGTTCGCGAGCTGCGCCGCCTGCGCGACGAGGGCCTGATCCGTTACGTCGGCATCTGCGGCTACCCCGTTCCCGTCCTGTGCGACCTCGCCGAGAAAATCCTCCGCGAGACAGGCGAGCCCGTCGACGCCGTCCAGTCCTTTTCGCACTTTTGCGTCCAGAATAACACCCTCGCCGCCGACCCTGTCCTCGCCCGTCTCAAGAACGCCGGCGTAACCGTCGTGACGAACGCTAGTATGCTGAGCATGGGTCTCCTGACCACCCGCGGCGTCGATGACGGGCCCATGGCGAGCTGGCACCCGGCCCCGAGCCCCTTGCGCAAGCGGTGCAAGAGCCTGGTCGCATTGGCCGAGGCCGCCGGAGAAAAGATGGAGGACGTCGCCCTGCACTGGGCCATGGCCAACTGGGTTCGCGTCGGCGCCCCCTTTGGCAGCGAGCTGCTGCCGCCCACCTTCGTCGCTCCCGCCAAGGTTGGCGTCAGTGTCATGGGTGTCACCTCAGTCACCGAGCTCGAGGATACATGGGCCACCTGGCAGGGCGTGCTGCGTGAACTGGCCGGCGCTCAGACCGAAGCCGACAAGACACATCTCAACGGCTCCCTGCTCAGTCGCCATGACAAGATCCAGCGTTTGGTGGCAGAGCAAATGTGGCCTGCCTTGGGAGAATGGCGCAACTACAGCTGGGCCAGCCCCGGAGAAGACTTCGTGAACCAGCCGCCACAGTCCTCCATCGCCCCTGTTGATGTTTCTAGTCCCACCATCACCGCCGAGCCGCATCTTGAGCTTGGGCGTGGTACTGGGAGTGTCCCCGGTCTTGGAGCGCGGGTATGAAAAGAAGACGACGGGGGAAAAAACAAAAGTTTGGCACGCAAGTTTGAGCGTCTGTTTAGATACATAGAATTGTAGCAACCGGGACCTTGGCAATCCTCGGCAGCCCGTCTCACGTGGGGCAGAATACAATGAGCCAGCCATTCACATGGCATGTAAAAGAACCACGTCTAATCCGACCCGCCTCCCAAATTCACGCTCAACGCCAGAAGTGTTCTCAGATTCCCAACCCCCGAGTGTAAGCAAAAGTGGTCACTGCCTACTTGTTTGGCCGTTGAACTGCTCCCATCGAACAGGCCATCATCATGTTCCTCTTGTGTGGTCTCGTTCAAGTTCGTACGCTCACTGCGTAATCTCTGATGATCTCTCCATCACGTTCTCGTGGCCCAACCTTTTGGTCTCGCTGTCGTCATCTGCCGCTGGAGCTGGAGTTTCCGGCGTAATGGTTACCTCCGGAGTAGACGCCTCGTTCCCAGAAGACAAATCGTCCCGACTGTTGCTATCCGTAGGCTCTTCGGGGATGGTCGGGGGCGGCTTCAGAGTTCCTACATTGGTTTGCACCGCCTGCTCGCCCTGAATGTCTTCAACCTGCTCAGCCTCAGGCTCGTCCTCAGCATCGGCCTTCTTCTTGGATTTGACCGCATGCCCCTCGCCAGAAGCTTCTCCTTCCTCGATCT
This sequence comes from Colletotrichum gigasporum, assembly GCA_024584535.1. Taxonomy (NCBI): domain Eukaryota; kingdom Fungi; phylum Ascomycota; class Sordariomycetes; order Glomerellales; family Glomerellaceae; genus Colletotrichum; species Colletotrichum gigasporum. The sequence continues at coordinate 10,748,087 of CP077949.1, read as the reverse complement.
GATTGGCTTCTCCATTCTCGATATCGACGCCGACCATCTCCGCCAAGCTCCTAAAATTATAGAGGGGTTCGGTGTTATCACGGTCGCCTTCATCGCTTCTTCCCCCAACGCTCAACTCGCTCGCCCGGGGGTCGAGGTATGCTTGGTTGGTATAACTTCCGGCGTTGCTTTCGGCCAGGGAAGACGAGATCGAAGACGCATTGCTCATCTGCCTAAGATGGGAAGGACCGCGGCCTGGCGCCGGAATCGGTAGCGACGGGGTCGACGAGGAGCTCTGAAAGCTGCTCTCAGATGTCTGCGTTTCGACAGGTGGGCGCTCAACAGCTTTGCCTTTCGTGTTAGTGTTGGAGCTGGCAGTGGTGCCAGGGGGCGATGTAGGGGCCGGGCCAGGGCTGCTTGATGCTGCGATGGGAGAGGTCTCGGCACTAACAGCCGCAGAAGTCGATTGGGCTCCCTGGACTGTCGCTTCAACTCGAAGGTTGCTGGTCGTGCTGTTTCCCCGACGTCTGCCGAGGCCAAGCGAGAGGCTGCTTCCGCTGGCAGAGCTTTGCCCCGGGCCGTAAACGCTCTCGCGCTGCTCCTTCTTGAGAGCTTTGCGCTCTTCCTTCTCCTTCTTCTTGGCCTCCTTCCGCTCAGCCTTCTCTTGTTTGCGCTTCCGTTCTTCCTCGGCGGCAATTGAGAGGCGAACAGCCTCCATAAACATCATGTCCTCCAACTCCTCCATTCTGCTTCGCCTGCTAAGGAACCCGCGTCCGGAAGAACCCCGCGGTCCGGGCTCCGGGCCAGCCTGAGTCCCTTCGCTTTCGGGGTTACGGTTTGGACTCTCCTCCGCCTGGTTAGTGGACGGCCCGGAAGGAGTCTGACTTCCCGTGTTTCGTCGGCTGAAGCGTCCTGGTCTCGTGAAGGCAAACCCGCGCTGTTGTTCATTGTTGCCCATGAGGAAGGCGGCGGTGTGCAAGGCCGTGGCAGCCGCGGCTCTCCGAGCCTGGTGGGCACGTTGTGTCGCCAGCTTCGTCGACCAGTCGGGGCGCACGCGGTCAGTCGTGATGACGTTCGGGGCGTTAGCAGACAGACTCTGGGCCCTACGTCTGCCGGAAGTGGGAGAAGTGGGAGACAGCGTCGAGTTCAGAGAGCTCTGCGACGACATGGCGGTGCCTTGGGACGGGTACGTTGTGGCATACGTGAGACCACGGCGGAAAGGAGGAGCGTCGTAAGTCACGCCAAATTCCGTCTGCTGGCAGTAAGGGCATTGCGCAGGCTCCGAGATCAACATCTCTGGGGACTCCTCCGGATTGGGCTGCTCGTTGGGTTCGCCATGGTGCTCAGGGAAATGGGGGTCCGCGCGTTTGATCTGTACGAAACATTCGCTGCAGATGGGCTGGTCGCAACAGCGAGTGCGGTTAAGGTACGGCGGATAAGTAAGAAAGCAGATGGGACATTCGGTGGCGTCCTTGTACAGAAAGACCTCAAGTGGCTGGCCGTTGACGTAAGGGTCGTGAGGCAGCTTGATCTCGCGCGGGGCAATGTCGTTCGAAGAGTTGTTGCGCGAGCCTCCGCTGAGAGCGGCAGCAAGGGCCTTGGCCCTAGGTTTGAATGGCGAACTGCTTCGCTGCTGTTGCTGGGCTGCGTTGGGCGAAGAGATGCCTGAACCCGGGGTGGATCCGCTGCGGTCGGAGCCCACTGACAGAGAGCGAGGGCCTATCGGAACGGTCAGGTTGCTGAGGTTTTGGGCAGACTCAGTAGGCGAGCCGGGGGTGTTCGCTGGGGGTATGAACTCGGGCGGGGGTTGTTCGTCAGCCGCGGGGATAGGCAGGCCGCGTCCTGCACAGATGAGTTGATATTCGGTCCAGTTTTCGGAATAGTCGTTCAGACCCCGCCAGAACGGAGCAAGTCGTCGCTCAATCTACCGGGTTGCATGTATTAGCGATATCATCGAGCCAGCGACATGCCAGGGAGAACACTTACCTGCAGCTGGCGGACGATGGGCTTGCTGAAGTCCTCAGGGCCGGTGTAGGTGCCAAGAGTGACGAGGTAGCCGCCGTCAATGTGTTCCTCCTTCATACTCCGCTCACGTTCCTTCTCTCTGGCAATGCGTTCCCTTTCCAAGCGCCGGACCTCGCGCTCCTGTCTTGTCTCTCTCCGTTCATAAGGGGCATCTTCTCTGTTGCCAGGGCTGGAGGATCCGGCAGCTCCGAGGCCGAGCAGATTAAGGTCGCCTCTGCTGAAGCGGCCTTGCCTTCTAGAGCTGGGGCGGTCGCCGGGGGCGTCTCTAGATGAGGAGGGGTTGAGATAGGCAGCCTGGGTCTGGCGATAATCGGTCGCCGGGTCGCTCGGACGAGACTCTTTGGTGTTTGAATTTCCCATGACGGCTAGGACCAAGTTGCAGAATCCAAATTCCTTGCAAAACAGTCGGGTTCGGGCGCGGGTCGGTCGGTTCGAAGCGGTAAGCCGGGCCTGGTTCGCAAAATCAAAGGAGTGGCAGTCGTAGGGACGGGCACAAATGACGGGTGCGAAGATGTCGCGGCAGGCTGCAACACTGCAGTGGACGCTTGAGGGGACCGGCTCGATCGGAGGGGCGTCGCAAGGTTGTTATCGTGTCGTCGGACGTAGCAGAAGATGCCTTGGATAGGGTGAATGTGCTGGGGAGTAAACCACCGCAGTCTTGGTTAGGGGGAAGGTAGATGGGTCGAGTCAACAATGCATCCTTCAGATGATGTCGGAAAGAACTGCGATCATTGTCGTGCGGCGGATAGCGTGGCTCTGCTGCTCTCGAGCGAGGCGTGTCGTCGGAAGTGAGTGCTGGGGGGAGGATAAGCGATGGGTTGCGGTGGTGTTGAGGCGTTGGGCGGGCGGTGGGTGTGGTGTCGGTAAGAATTAAGGTCGATGATGATGGATGTGGAGGATGCGAAGTTGGCAGTGCAGCAAGTTGACAGCCAGGGGTCGTGGTAGGTAGGTAGGAGGTGGTAGGTGGTAAGTGGTAAGGTAGCCGATGCGGTTGGGTGGCAGGCGCTGCAGTGCGCTGAGGTGTGTTTTGGGATGGAACTGGCACTGGACGGCACAGGGAACTGGCGTCTGGGTGTGGCTCTGCCACTCTAGGGCCGGTCGAGCGTGTCGGGGTCGGGGAAGCTTGTGACGACGTGGACGCTGGGCGGCCCAAACTTTGACGAGCTTCTTCTCGTGGAGACCTGGATTCTACCGGGTGGCTGGAGGCGAGGCGAGGCAGGCAGGCCAGCCAGCAGGTGAGGATTGATCGGGGATAGGTAGTGACAGCAAGATGAGGGCTAGATGGACTGCTTGCTGAAAGGTAGGTAGGTAGGTACCTTACGAATAGAATAGAGAGGGGCCGGGCTGCGAATGCTGGTGGTTGAGGGTCGCACGGGAGGCCGGGGGGTGGTACTGCGGTGGCCCAGGACCCAGGTAGGTGACAGGCGCTGGTTCGTGTCGGCCGGGATTGGAGGCGCGATGATGCTATCGCCAAGTCGATGTGACGTCTGCTGCGGGAGGGGAGGGTCGCACAAGCAAAGGGAGAAGAAATAAAATAAGAAGCAAAAAAGAGGCAAGAACCAAGGCAGGAAGGGTCCAAGAGAAGTCCGGATCCTAGCTAATAGAAGCTGCAGCTTTTGCTTGACATGAGGACGACGCGGGTGTGAGAGAAAGACGGTACGCAGCCCAGCGGACTCGGTCGGGTACCTGAGATGAGGTAAGGTGGGCAGTCTGAGAAGTTCCTGAGCCCAAGCTGGAATGTACACCTTCTGGCTGTTTGGTGCGCTGCAGGGCCGGTTTGGCCGGTGAGATACCTTGCCACGCTAACATGGAGCCTTGAAAGTACCTTCCTTAGATACCTGGTACCCTAGGCAGGTTAGCCTTGGTGGATGCGGAAAGAATGGGGGGGGTCTTTGGCCGCCGGCCACGCTGGATGGGGAACACGATCAAGACTGGAAGACAGTCTGGACCGAAATGGCTGGGAGGACCGGCCCGGCCTTGCCTTGCCTTGTCTTGGAGCTGCCGATTTCTTGTACAGAGGCAGAGAGCACTACCGCACCTCCATCTACCTTACCTTGCGTGCTGCACCGGACCTGAGGGAGGCTTCTGTTGCGGTGTACTGTTTTATCAGTATACCTTCCTTCACTGTTAGTCCTAAGATTGAGGCAGGCGGTGCCGTTGGCCTGAAAGAGGGGGAGTGGGCAAGAGGCTGGCGTGGAGGGTGGGCCCGGAGAGACCCCTCCTTCCATATGTCTTCCGGTGATATTCCCTCTCACCGTGTGTCGAGGTACCGCTCCATGCATTACCCCGCGCAAGGATACATAGTCTCTCAGTACGTAGCACGCCTCACACTGATCTGACGGCCGCCACCAATGCTTGCTTCGTCATGGCCGTGGTCGTGGTCAGTGCTTTGGGTCCCCTTTTCTGGCGGAGACATCGAGGCATAACACACACCTCCTCTCTCTCTCCCATGCACCTATGTCTGTGGGATGCGACAGGTACTGCAACTGCCGCAGCAGCTCATCATCAGTGCAGGTGCAGTGTTCTATCCATAGGTACAAGTACAGCCCCAAGTCACATTAAACCAGTCTTAGGTAAGCCGCTCTTCCTGCGTAAAACAGCACAGCACAGCTGCCCGCCCCCGGATACGCCGCTCATCCAAAGTCGAAAGTATCAAGTAGAGGCTGAAAGTCCTGCTTCCGGCCTACCCGCAACCAGCGCCAGCTGAGGCAATACCTACTACCTTAGTCTAGTGACACCTGGAGCCCGGAGGTTGCAGCAAGCAACATCAGCAATGCCGTCAACTCACTCTCACTGCGTCGTAAGAACCAACATCCCGCTCAACCCCTATCTCGGCTCATCTTCACCCTCGCCCTCACACGCATCTCATCGTTTCTTTCTTCACACCCTCAATACCCCGAGCACGTCCTCCTGTCTCATCTCACCCTCCTTGACCCCCCTTGCCGCCCACGCCGAAGCAATGCTCCCCAGCGCTGTAAAATGTCCCCCCCCCCCCCCACAACGCCTAGCGGGCTTCATCCATGAATCGCCGCCAGACACCCTTCATGCACGCCCTCTTCTCCTGCAATGGAAAATAGACAGTCCTGTAGAGCTATGATGCCTCACCGGCTTAAGCGCCACTGCGGCCAAGGTTCCAGAATCACATCCACCGCCATTCGATCTACGCCCATCCACGTGTCAACCACTGCGGCCAAGCATTGGTCTTGGCACCTCACCTCTCCAAGCCCAGCCCAGCCCAGCCCAGCCCAGCCAGACCACCTTAGCTCGCTCATCTGGACCCTCGAGTCTTTCCGTCGAGTCCCATAGGCATCCGGCCTGTCACTCGGCTCGCATGCCGCCGCGGCTGCTTGCTCATTGGCGCCTTGGCCAACCACCCGAATCGCCTTGTTGCGCCGTTGTCCCGATGAGACGTCTTACTTTAGTCTGCTATTCTATCAGTACCAAGGTAGAGACCTGAGCTGTGTACATACATCCGAACATCTTCAAGGGTATCCGCTCGCCGGTCCAACTGATCGCTATTAATCACCCCATCCGCCAGCCAACTTGAGCTATAGACCACGCAGAGCCCATCTCTTCCGGGAGGAGGGGGTCTCATGCTCACAGCCACACACCCTCGCGCCTCTGTCAGGCTCTGATCGTTTGTCGACCCGTCTCTGGAACCAAGGCAATGATTCCGTCGCGTGATTTTCTGAGACATCAATCCCACCATGCTGGCGGCAGTGAGGACGTCAAAATGCCATCTGCACCCCACGTTCGACAATTTTCTCACGGTGCTTCCAAAGCTGCGCTCGCTGGTACCCGGGCTTCTGCCGCCCTGGGCTCTTCATTGCCCGTCGGCCACTTGTAGCTCACGCCCCTCTAGCCCGACCGCCTTCTCTACTTGTCGACCCATTCCCGAGGGCCATGTCGCTTGAATTTGTATCTCTCTCGTACTAGCGGGCCTCAACCGGCCTTCGCTCCGTCTTGGTCCCACGTTACCGCAATCGGCTCATGGTTGCCCGAAAACTTCTGTCCGGCGAACCACAGCTCAAACCGGAGGTCGGCCGGGGCGACAATAACCCTGACGTCGAAGTTGAGAACGTAAAACTTATGTCCCCTGGAGAAGCAAGTTCCCCGTTTGTGTTTGAGCACGAGCTGTTCCTGCTGCACTCCGGCGAGGTTGCTCTTTACATCGCACAGCTTGGTTGCCCCGGCTACATTACAGCAGTCAGCTCTGGTTCATTACCATGGAAGTGAAGGGAAGCTGGTGGTCAGGGCGAGGCCACCCAGCAGTTCAACTAACCCTGCTTCAGACTTCTGGGCAAAAACGACGGCTCATTATAGGAAATGACGATCTCGGCATCCCACGACCTCCTCGTGTCGCCCGGCCCCAGTTGGATCGCCAGAGAGTGCACCAGCGGCACGTTCGGATTCACCTCGTCTCCCTACAACCTCGTCAGCAGGCGTACGTGTAGCTTTCAACCCCATTCCCCCACTTGCCTTGCGAATAAGCCACCGGATCTGGTTAATCGCCCATTTCTTCTTGGTGTCGAACGCGTCGTCCATGATATCTTCGTTGAAATGTTCCTTGGGGGAGTACACCTCCTTGATAACAACCCCATAACTGGCACGAGCTACGCGCGTCGCCAGAACCGAGAGCTTGCCCGTTTCCATCTTCTGTTGGTGGTCCAGAAGCAAGCCGCGCACCACAACGAGCTGGGGATCCTGGCAAGGTATCACTGCGACCTTGCTGGCATTCGGGTGCGAATAGTTCTGGAACTGCTGTTGCAAAGTATCCCGTACGTAAGCAGAGCCTCCCAACCCTCCGGAGAGAACCATATATTCCTAACGACAGAGTGTCAGCATAATAAGTCCCATGCAGACCTTTCCGGGCATCACATACCACTTCTTGGATCTGCTGTTTCTGAATCAACCTGTCCAGCTGTTCCTTTATGCACCTCATGATTCCCTCGATCTGGACATCAAATAGAGCCTGTATTTCTTGCCTGTTACATAGGTGAGCAAACGCTTGTCCTGGAAGAAGAAGAAAAAACGATCGCCGCGCCAACTCACATGGAAAAGAGCATCCTTCCATCCACGATTCCGAGCCCTTCGTGGTTGAAGTCATGCGAGACACCCTCCAGTTGCATTTTGAAGACGGGCAGCATATACGCCCTCTCGCCAAACTTGTGCTTTACCGTCTTAAAGTGATGGCTCCTCGACATTCGAAAGGCGAAATCGCGGGGAAGCAGGCGCGCAGCCTCGGGGTTCGCCGCCAGGCGCTGGTTCACGAGATGGATAAACGCTATGTCAATGAGCGACGCCCCGATCCCCACCCCTTTGACCTCCGAGATTTGAGACATTGTCGGGTATTGGGTGTCAGTCGAGGTGATTTGCATCACCGCCAGGTCTGTCGTGCCGCCCCCCGCGTCGACCGTCAAAAACAGGCTTCCCATGTTGAAGCTCACAGCACTCGTCTTCAGCGTTGCCACTGCCGCAGCCTCCGCCTCGGTCAAGTCCACCTGCGCCGAATGCCGTGGTCCTTCCGCGCCGTAGCCTGCGTCATGAATTATTCTCTTGAAGGCGTTGATCGTCTCCATCTTGGTCCATGTCGTCGGAACGCTGAACAGGAAGGTCACGGCCATGTCCGTCCAGCCGCCCGAATGCCTCCGTCCGACTTGCGTCTCGATCGTTTCCTTGACATGTGCGTACACCTCCCGCAAGAAATCGGCCACCAACCTCTCGGCCTCTGCGCTGTTTCGCGGCGCGTTGGGCAGACCCCTCTGTTGCCATGCCTCCAGGGTATCTTGGTCGATGAAGATCTTGAAGAACTCCCTGCGCATCTTGCCCGGCACGTTCTCCTCCTCGTCCGAGCACATGAAGCCCCATCTCGAAAGGCTTCCGTCGCTGTTATAAGTGAGGACGGTCGGAACTTTACGCTCGCCGCGATCACCGCTGCCAGGCCAGTCGTTGATTACCTGGATGGGTGTCCTAGGCGTCATCCAGGCCACACCTGGTCTTGTCAGCTTCGGTTCATATAAGGACAAGTGCGCGAAGTACCTGTGAAGGTGGTGCCGAGGTCGATGGAGACGAGAACATCTGGTTTCTCTGCCATGTTGTTCCCCAGAACTGCCAATTGGAACCGTGCGGTTCTCGTCGAGCTTCAATTGAGTGGTCGGAAAGGTAGGTCTGTCGTTACTATCGTTTCTCGAGGAGAAGAGGCATGGAGGGAGAAGACGGGAAAACGGCTGGCGCGTCAGGCTCCAGGTCGGGAGAGTCTCTCACGTCCTCCAATTCCACAGCCTTGCCTTGCGTCTCTTGCTGACCTGCAGAGTGATGCAGATACGGGGTTGGCATTCCTACGGATCCAGGTGGCCTAAATTGGATAGTTCTTGCGCGGTCGCTCTCCATCGCGTGGAAAAGAAACATGTGGCTCAACGCCAGCAGCACGGTCTACAGCTAGGCAAGACTCTAGCAAGCCTAGCTGGTTCGATCTGCGCCCAGCACCCCATCCCCCATGCCAATCATTGAAGTCGGGATTGGAGCATCGCATCCAGGGTCAGCCAGACCCATGGTTTCTTGCCCCCATCCGCAAGGCGTTTGGTAGCATGGCCCCATTTCGGCGTTGAAGTGACATCAAACGTGCCCATCCTCACCGCAGGTGCCTGCAGTGGACATAATCAGGCTGCAGCTAAGCATTCACAAGTCCGCAACCGTCGGGCTGTGGCGCCCGGGCGGCCCAGGGACTTGCAGACTAGTACCAAGCCTGTCTGTCAGAGATTACATGTTCCTACACTACACTGCGATCGGGCTGTGTCTTATTCAGCTGGTTCTTTGGTCGGTGCGACGGCAGTTCATGTCCGTAGGGATGGGAGTCCAGCAGCCCATCATTCATTCCTCCGTGCCCTGACCCGCGTGTTCCTTCATCCTCGGCGCGTTACTTCATGTTGAGCCCAGCCTTTCACTCAAGCTCCCCATCCCACGTCACATCCAACGTCTTTTCTCTAATACTGTTGTTCTTTCTTCTCCGTGCAAAGTCTTTGGTACGGCTGGCTCTGCCTCTCTCGGAATGGCTACACCATCACCAACCCAGGGACAGGTTGATTCCGCCACATCAAGCGGAACAACAAACGGCTCCAAATCGTCGGGAGTCTCAGCGGGAGCCGTCGCCGGCGCTGCCGTTGGTTGTCTTGTCGCGGGCCTCCTCCTGGGAGCGCTCGTTGCCTTCTTTCTTCTCCGAAGAAAACATCAGAAACACGCAAAGCTCTCTTCTTTACATTCAGACACCCGCCATGTTCCCGTTGCGCCGGAATCCAAAGGCTTTGGGTCTCCCGACTCGGGTATCAATGGGAATGACATGCAGATGAGTCAGTTTCTCCTCGACGCGACGCCAGACAAGGAAATCGCCAGCGAGCTCCAAGCCCTGAGCGAGCTCATTCAACAGCATGTCGAGAACCATTACCACCTGCGACCAGTGCAGGCTAGTCCTCAGTCCCTCGCCCCAAGCCTGTCGAATCTCGGACTTAGGGACCTCTCAGGACTAGGCACCGAAGCTATTGCTGGACTCTGCATCGACCCGAAGACTCGATATGCAGGTCTTCAGCATGTCATCTCCCTCGTAGTGTTCGCCAGCATCGACTTCAACTCGCGAAGCAGTCTCTCGATGCTCCCAACATCGATATCTTCATTTCTTCAGTCAGTTCCACCAGTTGAGGCCCGCGGCGGTGACCGTAACGGTAAGCTATCTGCAAACCCCCGAACTCAGCGTTTCCTCGGCTCACTTTTCTCAGCAACCTCACTCGCTCTCTCGCAATGGCGCAGCTTGTCGACGTTCCTCCTCCACCCTAGCCGCAGCCAGCGAATGCCGCTCTCTCCAGTCGAGTCGGAGGTGTCACCCAAGGCGCAAAATCTCGCCAGCGCCCTCAACACATACCTTCAGCAGTTCGTACCCACGGATCAAGGGAGCCTCCATCAGCAGCTGGACCACCTGCAGGCCGTCATCCTGGAATGTACCAGGCTGGGCTATGAGGTCCTGTCTCAGCCCGGTGATTGGCGCTTCACGTACCGGGTGGATGATGCGAGTGCAACGAGGGGCGTGCAGCCGGTAGTGCTGTGCCCGGGCTTGGACAAGGTCAGCAGTCGGGATGGCAAGGTTCACAGCTCTCCCCGTCGCGTCGTGGCACCGGTCGTGACACAACTCTCTCATCGACGGTAAACAAGATTCAAGCACCGCAAGCGTTATTCCCTGGTTGGAATTTCAGGGGACGCGATGTGGAGGAAGCCAGCTTCGTGGAATTCAAAAGCGAGTGGCTGAATGCTTGTTTCCCCGGTAATTATTCTGTAACGATGGCTAGGTCCTGTGTAAAAGGAAAAATTCGAACATGTACTTGAACCAAGGAACCCGGGGTTATGTGCAGGAAGAAGGATTTCTTTCCATGTTACCAATATTGATGATGGAGAGGGCAGCTCAGCCTGACACCGTGTCAGTGAAATTCACTCCAGTTCGTACCGCACTTGCACATCAATGATGGCGGGGATGGACTCCGATGGGAAAAACACGTAGCAGATCGCTACGCAACAGGGGGCTTTCGATAAATTGCTTACTGTCATCATCCACATCAGCGCCCCCATCACATCCCCATTACTTTGGGCCACTTAGGCAGAGACCGCCAGGCACCGCACACACTCAACATTTGGCCTAGATGCCAGTGCCAGATGTGCGTAACCCATCTGACAATGCGAAAGGACCTTGCATCATCCTCGCTGGGCGCTACGCCAAGGCGGGGTTAGTGTAAGTAGACACAGACATGGTTCCTTTTCTGAGTCTGAACCGTTGCCGCCAGTGTTGACCTCACCTAGGCTTTTTGGCGCGCACAGAGTCTCAGAGGCTTGTTTTGACTCTGTTGATTGGCTCGGACTTGGTGATGCCGTGAACCGGCACAGTCCACTCGTTCCCTGCGGACCGGCCAGGGATCGGCTCAATTTAGTTTGTAGGATTCAGCGCCACGGTTGCCTGCCTCTCAGGTCCTGGGTCCATGTCTCTTCCCACGAAACCTGCCCTGCCTGCCCGCCTGCCTGCTTACACTACAGCTCTCGAATGATTCATGGCGCCTGCAGCGACGATGCCGCAACCGGCGCAACGCCGCGTTGGGTGGGATGAATCGGACCCCCCAACACTAATCACTGCCCCTTCTTTATTCTTCGTGTCCGACGGCATTTATCGCTCGGGAGGAGGAGAAATGGCGATCCTTGCCACCAGGGCCATGATTCCGTCCAACGAACTGGGCCACTGGATGGAGGGCTTTCGACGCAGCCGAAAGCAACTCGCTGAGATCAATTTCAACCAGCCTATCAGGCTAGTGATGAGACGATGGGCGAAATCGCCGAGGTCTATATGCAACCATCCCAAACACCCAGAGAGAACCGCGTCTACTGAGGCCGTGACCTGATCTGCTCAGGCTGTGGCCCGGTGCAGAGGTAAAGTGATACACTAGGCACCATTTCCCGTCGCTGTCGCTGCACTCTGACTGGGATTCCCTCCCCCATCCTTGACTGTAAACATATTCGCCGTTAGTTCGTCCGCACGACGGATAGCTGTCTGTGGCTGAGCCGTTGTCGCGGGTCTACACTTCCAATCGGCGCCCGTGTTGCTCGCTCCCTATCAAACCGCAGTCTATTCTTCTGCTGCGGAATTTTAAACGCCCCTCAGCCCTTCCACTCCTAATTGTCTAGATATCTCAAATCTGTGTCCTGCCGTCGCTTAGCATTTCTATGCATTTGGTCCAGTGAGGAACCCACTTCCCTTTCATGGCGCCTTTCGATTTCCTGTACATTTCATCATCGGACGTTTAGTTTACTAAAGCGGATTTCAGAGATGGATCCCATCACCGCCTCCGTTTCCGCCCTTCACGCAACCTACCAAGTCCTTCTATTCAGCGTCGACGTAGACCAGGTCCCGTCCCAGGTCCGTCGAAGCCTCGAACTTGTCCAAACCTGCCATCGGGATTTGCAACATCTCATCGAAATCCGCAACGAATGCCTTCCCCTTCTCGAAAAGACGCCCATCGTCCTCGGCCGCGTCAATGACATCATCAACACCGCAAATCAGGGCCTGGTTGAGGTCTGCCAGATCGTCGAGAAGTGCCGACCGGGAGCGAACAATGGCAAAGTGCCGTTTAAAAATAGGGTCGGGTGGGTGTTATTCGACTCCAGAGAGTTCAGCGCCCAAGAACCCGTAATCAGCCGCCATCACGCCGCGGTGCTTTCGGAGATGAACTTTTTAAGACAAATCGCTCTCTTAGCCCCGATGTCTCTGCAGCAGACAAAACCCGAGACTGGAGAGATTAACAAGCCTCAGAAAACCGAAATATTTGACAATGTCGCTCTGTTGGGGGGTCTAATGGGTGAGATGGCCATCTCAGGTACTTCATTTCCACACCTCACGCGCCTCTATTCATGAACTATGCCGTCATGACTGGAAGTTCATCGAGTTGCATCTAATGCTAATTGTTCTGCTTTTCAGGGAAACATCCCTCTACTCCCTCCTTCCCTACCGAGGCACTCGACGTGAAGTCGACTAATCATAAACCTACCGATTCATTATTTTACACTCGTCCATCCAAAGATCCGACCCGTATTATAGCACCGGAATTGGTCAAACCGACTCCCGCACCTCACGACACATTTTTCGAGCTCGAGGCACCTTTCGACCCATCGTTTAGATCGTCAACTCCACGCCCTAATCCTCCAAGCCAACCCGTGTTCCCGGGTCCAATGCCCGATCAAGCGCCCGCGAAGTTTGAGATCACGGCACCACCACCGTCACCCGATACTGGCCTGGGGCGTCTGTCGCTCTGGCATGGAAATCAAACCCCAAAAACACTTGTTGAACCGCCATCAAACTCATCAACACCTAGTATTGTTGTCTCGGGCAAGCCAGTCGACCTTAGACCCTTACAACATCTCCGATCGTCGCCTTCGATTCCGTCCATAAACAGTAACGATCAGTCATCAAATCCCTCTCATCTCTCTGAACAACCAAGCGATCCGAACATGCTACAAGAGAGCTCTCGGAAAGAGCGATATTCGCGTTTTCATGGGTATTTCCGCCGGACGAAAGAGCCAAGGCATGAGACTTTCCCGCTCGGAAATGCAGGGTCCCAAAACAATTTGAGGCATGTCAAGTCACACGGAGACATGTCGCTGGCGCGATCTAGTACCCAGTCCACGGTAACTGGCAAGTGGTTCTCTCCGGACTCGGTATATGCGTTGGCTAGCCCGACCCCATCGCACGCGACTTTGGATAGCGAGGCCCCAACACTGGGACCGTCTCCTGCATGCACGCCTTTCGACTCGACTGTGTCACTCAACACAATATTCACAGTAACCAGCGATGCCACAACCAACCCCGATACAGATCATGAAAGAAGCAGGCCGGGTGACAAGTCGACTTATGTCAACGTCCAACCACCCACGTCCGTCCAGTCACGGCCTGGTTCCGTTGGACCCTTGGGAGCACAACATTTGCGTAATGTTTCGATGGGAACGACTAACTCTGTAGTTTTCCAACCACAGAATGGATCGACTTCCTCGACAATAATATTCGAATCTGCATTCTGGGGTCTCGGTGGTAGCCAGGACTACATGAACTTCGACATCCCGCACAAAAGCCCTCGCATACATGCTCAAGGAGAGCTTGAGAGAAGTAGAACTGAGGGAATGCTTAGCACGGCACCTCATGAGTTGGGGACCAAGCAAGTGAGACATGCAAGTTCACATGCAGACTTGACATACCACAAAACCACACCCGCTGCAAATAGCCTGCAGGAGTTGTCTTCTGTTCCTTCAGTCCGTGTGGCCGAACTCCCGTAGGAAGAGGGCATCATGGCGCTCCAGTCTTCAGGGTTTGGTGAGTAGCAGGCGAGAATGGCTTAGTATATCTCGAACTATGTACTATAGGGGCAGTCTTCGATGTTCTTTAATACCCGACATGTTGAAGTATCAAGCTTTTCAGCTAGTGACTGCACATGAGCATAAACACCCCAACCGCAAAGCCACCAAGAATTTGCCACACCTGCCTCCTGCAGTTGGGGACAAGTAGCTCGTTATATCCAAACAAGCATGGAAAGTCATACACAATCCAGGGAGGATATTCCACCTCGCTGAGATTTATAGATAAAGTTTGGCTATCTGGGAGGTGCCTTTTGGCTATCCGGAAGGTATTATTTTTCCATCATCGTCGCTTTCGTCGCTATTGTTGTTGCCATTATCGTCCTTATTATTATCATCGTCGTTGTTGTCGTCATAGTCGTTGTTATTGTTGCTGTTGATGTTATTATTATTCACGTTAATATAGGTGGAATGTCGGAACACCACCGTCCAGCTGGCGACACCTGTTGCCGTATATCGCCGATTAGCCCGATTAGTGAGCTAATCAGAGGTTAAGGATTGGATTTAGAATTACAGCTATTAGCGCCGCCTTCGGTTTCCGATTCCTAATAAGAATAATAGTAAATACGATGAATATATTATTATTTATTAACCCTTAATTATTAGGCTTAGTGAGGTGAATTTAATACTAATTAGTAGTTGAATACTATTTTCGTAAATTAGTAAGGTGAAATTTCGATTAGAATAGATGTTTCCGAAAGACCTGCGAAGTAGTTAGCTTAATAACTGACTGAATTAGAGGGTAGTCACCGATTTGTACTATAAGAAGTTATTGTGAGAAGCCCCTGTGCACTAAGTAATAGGGTTATCACGGTTTTATCCTAGGGAGTTATATCGAATTCACTTAGAATTACTTAATAAGGAAATGCAAAGGAAAATACAACTCTTATATTTATTATATATAATCTCTAATAACAACCCTATAAAAGGATAACTATTAATGTTACTGACTTCTCGCTTATACTAGACGATTAACCTCTCCCTCTCCTTCTCCTATAACTCATAAACACTACTTCGTCCCTAGTAACTACGAAAAAGAAAACACCTTGGAATTAATGCTTGAACGGCTGATCTATACGAGAACTACGTGGTATTTATACCTAGAACGCTCTTACCCCTAGGAAATGATAAGATCGAGCCGTAAAGGTAGGTGTAAATAAGAGGAAAAAAGAGATTTCGTATCACCGTGGAAAGGATAAGGCTATAGGAACTTAGAATACGCCCTTTTATACTAATCCCTACGTTGGAGATAATATTCTATAAACACTAAGTGGTAATTCGTTTAATATATAAAATACACCCTCGAAGTTACGGTTTAGAGGAAACGCCCTATATTTAAGATATTATTAAACTTAACGTTATACACTGGAATACCTACTAAGATGTCGGAAAGTGCCCTAGTCCCTACTTAATAGTGACCATTACCACTGTTAAACGAGATTAACTTAACTAATTAGTAGGAAGTTGACGCTAAATGGTCTGAACGGATTAAATTTACTAGGAAACGAAAAGGACTCCTAATACTAGCGAGATGGGCCCTAGAGATTAACCCAGAAGAATGGGGACGCTGGTTATATATAAATATTAATAAGATAATGCTAATAGAGGTAGTAATAGTTATTATTTACTTTATGGAAAAATGATAAGTTAATAGATTATAAAAATTAGATTTATAAATTGTATTTTAGAGTAATTTAGAAGGGTAAATTACTAAAATAATTAACTTAATACTTAAGGAGATTATAAAAGCTCTCTGTGATTATTTATGGTCTTTTAGTGTTTAGATACTACCCTATCGCCTTATTATTAGTTAATTATCTAAACTCCTAGTTACCGAGAAGATATAATATTAGATAAATACTAAGATCGACGAGGTTACTAAAAAGGACACTAATTTCCAGTAACAATTCGAAGACCCTAAGTTCTACGAGGATATCTAAATACTATTAACTATTATCCCTATTAAAAAGATTTCAGCTATAAAAAAGGTGTCCTTAATAAAAAGTATAATTTTAATACCGGATGTAACGGTCCAAGCACGTATATTGCAACTAGCTATGGCGACTACTACGAGTATCTTCAAGATAAGGAGAAAAGAAGGAAAAGTCTACTACCCCACAAATCCGTTAAATCCTAATTAGGTCTACCTAGGCCTAATTAAACTTAGTAAGTAGCGATTAGTGTTAAACATAGCTGAGTAGTTCTAAGGCCTCTAATCGGGCCTTAACCTATAACAATTACCCCCTTCCTCCCCTCCCTTCTCAAAGGATATTCCCATAATCGGCCTTATAACGGTCTAAGGCCACTATATCCACTAGTATATCCACTAATTCTTAGGTGAGTTAAGTATAGTCCTTCCACTTTACTAAGACCTTCTATCCACCCTATACTTTCTACGCATTACGGATCTCCTTAACTTCAAACTCCTCCCTATTAATTACTAATATCATAAATAACTAAACGTCATCACGGCTTTATGACGGCAACGGATCAACTCCAGCGTACCTAATCAGGCTCATATAAAAGACGTTATAAATCCCTAGCAGCGTATCTAACCAGTAAACGTAGAATTTAACTAGTTCGAGGACAGTGTATTTCGCGTTAACCTAATCAAACTTCTTTAATAGTCAATCAAACTAGATATTCCATAACCTCAACCAAACCTTATCCCTAAATTTAAACTAATTAAACGGTTAGCGCCTTATGTTTATGGTAATCTCTTATTTCTCTTATATTACCACTATCACTACTTAAGCCTACTCAGAGGTGTCCTTCAGCTTTTAAACTAAAACCTCTACTCTTATTATAGGGGTCTTATTATTATTCCATAAGGGTTCCTCTACTCTAATTAAATCTAAATCATACCCATAAGTAACAAAGAATAAGCTAAATCTTATTAATAAAGCAACCCAGTTATTAATAACTATTATTATTACTAGGAGTAGTTCATCCTAATTGTCCTAAGTATACACTATATACACTCTAAAATAGGTTTCTATCACCTAGTTTACCCTCTCCATAACTCCGTTTATTTCTAAGTGGAACACTATAAAGAGTCTTTATTTAATCCATAGTAATTAATAGAGTTATTTCCATATAAAACTCGTAAACTACAGTCCTCTATTTAATATAATTATATAAGGTATCCCATAATACCTGATTAGACCTCGGATTAATTAATCTACCACTATATCTATTATGATATCCTTTAATAACTTAAAGATTACGTTCTTTAATAAATAATCGGTCACCACTATAACATTTATAGCCCTATTATAGCGGGAAGGGGGTAATCCTATTATAAAATCAATAAAGACCTCTACCCAGATCCGTCCAGGGATAAGCAGAGGCTTTAATAAGCCCCTCTTCTTATTGCACTATACATTTCCTCGTCCATAAACGTCACAGTTCCTCATAAATCTTCGGACATCCTAGGATAGGCCTGGCTAGTGGAACTAGTGGCTAATTAGGGCCTTTAAAGTATTCCTCCCCGGATATCCCGTTAACGTAGAGTTATAAAACCTCTGGATTAAACCCGTCCTTAAGAGCTCGTAATATAGAATCTAAATTTTATCCCTCTATAATAATCTCTTATTATCGTTGATTATATATTCTAATAATATTATTAGCAACTTTTATTATAAGGGAAGTTGTTAGTTTCCTTTTTGTATTACCCCCCTAATCAGCCAGTATTGGTTATTCTAGTCTAAGGCTTCATCCCACTAGGAGCGTAATAGCTCTTTTTTAAAAGGGTTCAAGGGGGGTTCCATCTTATCTGGGTTAGGGTCATCGGTCTAATCTATGTCTCTGGGGGAATCTCTTATATTAGACTTATCCCTTTTTACTTACCCTAATTAGGCCTGCACTTCTCTAATTACTATTATGTTATTAACTTATAATACGTTAATCCTATTCTTTAGGAGTTTAATCTTCCAACCCTCTAACCTGTTGTCCTATAAGGTACTAGGGATATCCTATTCACATCTCAATAGTGTATTAGGAACTATTACTTCTTTACTAGGTCTAAACTAAATAGTAAAGTTATAACGGAATAGTAATTCTAACCACCTAATCTGATATTCACTCAACTATCTCTTCGTCATAAAGTACTTTAGATTCAGGTGATCGGTTAGAATAGTGAACTCTTCCACACTCCACAATTCTAAATCCCAGTACTCTAAACAGCGTATTATTACTAATAGTTCTTTATCGTATATTAAGTAATTATACTCCGTAGGTAGGTTCTTACGTGAAAAAAACACTACAGGTTTTAGGATCCCTTCGTCGTTATACTATAATAAGGCACCTCCTACCACATAACTAGACGAATCGGTCTCGAGTACTATAACTCGATCAGGGTCCTGAAACGGAGCGGGGGATATAGTGAACAGCATGTATTGTACGAATAACAATATACACACTCTACTAACCATAAGTCGTGCACTTCTCGTTACGGGTCCAAAGAGGTGACTAACTCATACTGAACAGCCTTAGGGACGCTACTTTCAAGGGGAATTGAGTATTCTAGACCTGATTAGGTCTGGAATAAGCTTAAAAGGCCAGGAAAAGCGTATCCGAAACTAGGTTATTTTATTATTTAGTGGTAAACTGACCTCCGTATAAAGTATTATATATTATGGTTACGATAATAATGTTAATAATAAAAATGGGTAAAATAAGTGAATATTCTTATTAAGGAGGCTCCCCCGAGGTGTGTACTGTGTTGTGTATAGAGGCCTGATTAGGTCTAAAATACTAAAAGAAAGTCTCTCCTTATAAGGGGTCGTCGTTATTATGCCCTAACCATTATCCCAAAGATGAGCTGTGCACTTCCCCTACTCGGTTTTAATTGTCCCCTTATCTTAGTTCTAAGCTTTAGTATACTAAGATAATCCTATAAATAGGTAGGTTAAATAGAAAAAAAAAGGAAACTAGTATATATGAAACCTAATTAAGTGTATTAGTTGCAAAGATTGTACTTCTGGTTTTCTTTAGGTGGTTCCTCTAACCTCTTCTAATACTCCCTTTCCACTTTCTCCACTATTGTTACTTTGTTCTAGTATATTACCGTATTATTCTAGTTATGTCCTTATTACTAATTAGGTTTAGTGGGTTTAAGGAACAGCTCCTAGGTTTTTGTTTAGTATATTATAAATTAGTATAGGTTGTTAATCTTATTTATGAATTCCTCCCTGGTGTAATCGGTAATCTTTTCGTAGTTAATCTTTATAACCTTTTTTTATTTTTAGTACTCAGTTTTATATTTATATACAAGGACCTCCCAATTAACCTCGTAGTCCTATGTTTATTTTCGGGTTATTTGTGTTAAAGTGGTTAAGTTGTATAGGTAAGGGGACGTTAGGGTCGTTTTTAGTTGTGGTGACTAAGAGAAGAAGGGCTTGTCGGGTAAATTGTCTGGTGGGTTAGATAGGCCTGAAGATGTGTTAGAATTAGTATTGTTGGTGATTAATAGTGGGTTATTATTAGTGTTCTGAGGTTAATTAGGTGGAGGTGGTTTTTTAGAGGCCTTTTTCGGTGGTTTGTTGGTGGTAGTAGTGTATTTATTAATGGATTAGCGAGGTTTATTGTGAAGATTATGATCCATCCCTACACTATAAAACTCCTAGGTAATCCAGCTAATCTATTTCTAGTATATAGCTTTAATACGGTTAGTGGTAGAGTAATAGGTCCAGGAATGTGCTACTTGTGGTGTATTATGATTTTTTTGAAAAATAACTTAAAATTATTCCGCTACGAAGACACTATACCCATAGTTATCAGGCTACTAGACCGTATTAACGATGCCCAATACTACTCGAATAACCCCGATTAGGTTAAATCCAGTACTTATAGCTTAATACTATGACGTTAAGTTGTGCATATTAACTAAAAATCGTTATTCTAAAAACCCTATATTTTATATATTATTAAACTAAAAAGTGTGACCTGAGATTTGGTTAACGAAGATGCTTATAAAGTGATTTCCGTTGTGGGTTGTGATAAAGTAGATTAGATTAATTCCGTGGATATGTATTTTTAGTTGGTCGGAGTATGGTCCGAGTTATTAAGGGGTTAAGGGTACGTCTCCTTAGGGTTGTATAGTAATCTCGATGTTGATGCTTAGGGCTTCTAGATCTCGCCGAGTTATCGTAATGGCGGTTTCCACTTCCCTGTGTTTAAACTAGTCCCTTTATATAATGTTCCCCTATATATTATAATAGTTTTTAAGAATACGGGTGGCCATATTCGGGGCCTAACCTATCCACTATCCCTAGTTATCGAAACTAATTACTTATTGTGTTCATAGAGTTGTAGTTGTTTCCGAATTTTATACGGGAAGTTACGAGGGAGCTGGAACTAGTGTTTTATTATTTAGTGTGGGTATATTTTGTGGGTATACGGGGTTTATGTGTTACTTATTAGGATCCGTAACCCCGGTAAGTGGTCGAAGTATTATTAGTAATATATATTGGGAGTTTTTGGGTTTTATAATATTTCCTTATACTAGGTCAGGTGCAAATTGTTAAGTAGGGTCAAGTCCCATAGTTGTGAACTTATGAAGAAGGGTCCTAGTATAGTTAATATCCTAAAAGTTGACTCGGTTTAGGACGACTAATATAATAATGCTTGTGTGTGGGTAGTGTGATGGAAAGAGTAGAGAAGTTAATGATAATTATGTAAAGTAGGTCGAGAAGGAAGCCTTGTTTCTGATTAGGCTGGGTTTATTATAGGGAAGTAGAAGATAAGAGGTGAGGGTTGAGGGGTGGGTTATTTGTTTGTTGGCGTAGGGTGAGTTGATTCCTGAATCAGAGCTAAGGGCGACTCCAGGTGAAAGGTAGGTGGTCTTGTGAATCGAAAAGGGAAGGGTAGGTCGCTTTGTGTGTCCTTCCTTCCGACGAAAGAGCGTATTAAAAAGAAGTGAGTTAGTCCCTTTTCATTTAATCAGATGCCTATTACGGTTCCTTAGCTAAATTGGAAGGTCCTCTAGTGAATCAGTGCTACCCTTAGGGCTAGTATAAGAGGGCGCCTTTTCTTCCACCTTTTTCTTCTTTACAATAACCACTACTACGTCCCTAATCTTGGCTCCTCGACCTGATCTGGTGCTCCATAACTCAATAGTATACCTCTAAAGGACATTAACCATAAGTGTAACTAAACGGCTCTTATTACGGAAGCTCCTTAGTTACTTAACTGTGATCCTCTAAAGGACGAAGGTTCCTTTATCACCATCACCCCCGTAAACCTTATTATACATCGTTCCTTCCTAACTTCCTACTTCTAGTAATGAAACCGGGCAGGGGAAGCGCGCGGCTCATCTTCGGGATGATGGTTAGGGCACGGCGACGACGACCCCTTATAAGGAGAGACTTTCTTTTAGTATTTTAGACCTAACCAGGCCTCTACACACAACACAACACACACCTCGGGGGAGCCTCCTCGACAAGAATATTCACTCGTTTTACCCATTTTTTATTATTAACATTACTATCGTGACCGTGGCGTACAATGTTTTATACGGAGGTCGGTTTACCACTAAGCAACAAGGCAACCTAGTCTCGGATACGCTTTTCCTGGCCTTTTGAGCTTATTCCAGACCTGATCAGGTCTAGAATACTCGATTCCCCTTGAAAGCAGCGTCCCTGAGGCTGTTCGGTACGAGTTAGTCACCTCTTCGGACCCGTGACGAGAGGTGCGCGACTTGTGGTCAGTAGAGTGTGTGTGTTGTTATTCGTACAATACATGCTGTTCACTGCATCCCCCGCTCCGTTTCAGTAAACCTGATTAGAGTATTAGATCGCTATTTCCCTCGTTTAGCGCTGACTCAAAGATCCCGTCGGTCACCTTTATACTAAAGTTTAGTTTGCTGATGCCGTCGAGCGTAATAATACTCGTACTAAGGTAGCCCAACAGTTCTAGCTCTTATTCCCTATATCTTATCCCTCGGCGATTATAAAAAAGTACTCTAAGAATAGTATTTTTAATCGTCGGGTCTTTATTTTGCGTTCCTATAGTGGTTACTTCGAGCTCGTCGCTTAAAAGCTTAGTGGTTAGTTAAATACTAGGGCTACTCTCGTTGTTTACGGAGTTAGTGGTCGGAATATAGTTCCTTATTATTACTACGAAGAGTGTTGGTGTACGTTATTTTACGGGCCTAATTAGGGCGCTATTATGGCTCCTTTTTGGGAATACGTCCTTTTTCCTGGTGAATACTAGAACACCTATTTTAATTATTTGTTTTACGAAACCGGCTCCGTTTACGATTATTGTAACCCCGTTTTTTATACATAGTATGGGTACAATGCCCAACTTACTAATAGTTCTCTTTATATAAAGGGTAGTGGAATCGGATTAGCTATCCCTAAAAATATCTCCTTTATTAACTCGAAGTATTATTTTTAGGAAGATCTCGTTGCCCTTGCTAAGTCTCAGAAATAGACGTATAAATAGTCCCACACGAAATCGATCTTAGACATAACTTTCTTCGGCAATAACTCTCGATATGTAAAAAAGAAGGATATGGTAGGGGAGGATTCGGGCTAATTAGGTGGAGGAATAAAGGAAAGGAATAAAAGGAAGGGTTAGTGTTATGCTACTCTTTTATCCCTAAAACATTCCCGCTAGTCCCTTACTAGAAGGTTTTCCCTCCTAAAAAGTATAATAACAACTTCCATATCGATATTATATATATTTACTTAGTTCATAAATTCCAATAAAATGCAAAAATAAAATAAAAAAAAACCAAATAAACATCTAATTAGGGGTAAAGTACCTAAAAAACGACGCTAAATAATGTTAAATGTTAAGAGAAGGTAATGTTATGGTGTTTATGTTTTGTTTATACGTTCTACCATATCGTTTTATAAAGGGAGATGTAATTAAAATATGGCAAAATACAGGGAAATACACCGAGATATCTAATCAATAACAGCAGACGCATCTAATCAGGTCCCAAATAACAAGGAAATACAGCTAAATACAAGGAGATATCAGGGTATAGGTGGTTATGAATACGTTATCCAGGCCATCGTCCTAGGTCGCTCATCCAAATACGTCCCTAATCCCAGTAAAATTTCAAACATTTTAAGCAATAAACAATTTCAAACAAAGCAAAACATCAATTCAAACCCTTCTAATCAGGCGTAGAGTTATGTTAATCCATTATTAGAACATCGCATTACGTCATCGTCGCCTCCCTTATCTGAGAACGAGGCACCTCGGATCCTTCTCATAAGACTTCTTCGACCTCTGATTCATAGGATTAGATCGACGAATTACTATCTCTTCGAAAAATAAGTTTCGTAACCCCTTTTTAGATAACTTTCCTTATTTATTTAGGGCCATCCCGACCTCCTCGTAGAAGGATCCCCACTGCGTTATTACCCGATCTGGTGGTTATATAAGTCTTAGCCTCGGAAGTCACTAGGATCGTTGCTACTATTCTAAGCCTTAGAAGGAACGCTAATACGTATACGATGGTACTAAGAGCAGGTACTAGTTAGGGTGTTTATATTAACTAAGAGAAGGGTTAGTCGACTTAGTTATTTAGAACGGTCCCCGCTATAATTACGATATTTGGGAATAACTACTAGTTCTTTAGATATCTAAGGATTATTAGTTAGTTAAACTAATATTTACTTTGGGTTTCCGAAACGATGTAATCGGGGACCTAATCAGTCTCCCCTAAAGAGTTAAGGAGGTCTCCATATTAGTAATTATTATCATAGAACGTAAATAGACTAGTTTGAATGTCCTCTAGGAATTACTTATATCACTAAAATTACCGACCTGAACACTTATTATACTAATAATATCCCGCTAGTCCGGGAATAAACCCCGGTTTATTCCAATTAGATGGTCCCCTTTATATAGGATTATAGGGTTGTTATCTAGGCGATTATGGGTTATATAATTGGTGAGGTGGGCTTTATTAGTACAGTGATCCCTAGGGATTCTAGTTTATTAAGTATACTAATTAATAATAGATTTATATGGACGGGGTGTTCTAAGCTTGATTAGGCTGTTATTAACAGTTCTCTATAGTTTAGATAGTTAGTTGGAGGGTATCTAGTTTATTAGTGAGATCGTCGATTCCAACCGGGCCTATTACGATTATATCCTTACTTAACTAATACTATTAAGTTAAAGAGGGGGACGTAGCTCGCTTTATAAGTATAATATAAGTCCGATTAGGCCCAGAGTCTCGTTATGCTACTAATTGGGGATCATCGTCTAAGGAAGTGCTATTACTAAAGGCCTTACCCCACCGGGATTCCTAGCCAATCCAAATAAGTAAACGGTCCTAATAATTATTAAAATCTCCGGAATTAAATAATTATCCCGTGGTCGTTTTTATTTATAGGGCTATGTTGGTCGTCGCCGTTTTTATAAAGCAGTATATAATAGTTTTAATTAGTTCTAGGTTACTTATTACCACCTTTTTTCGACGAAAAACTTTAGCCTTAATATTTTCGACCTTCTAAAAGAATTTCACTGCTCCTTTAAGATTATTATTCTTAATTAGGGGTCCCTTAGTAAAGTTACGGAGTTGCTTATTCGGTCTAAGGATATAGTCCTCGTCTAAGTGGTCATAGGTCTTAAGTATATACTTTTTCGTAGCCTCCTAGGAAATCAACTTAATCTCCACTTTAACGACTTCCTAATACTCATCTACTAAGTATTAAAAGAAAACCTTTATTTTATCCTAATTAGAAAAGTTAACTAAGTCTACTTAGGCTTTAAACTTCTCTAGGAAACTAAAAATATTATTACTAATAAATTTGGGAGCCCTTTTCGTCCTTAGCGTAGGCATCTTAAGAACGGGCCCCTTACGGTTTATAATTTGGATAATCCTTACTAAGTCGATAATGGGATCCAAGCTAGAGGTCTGATTAGAGCTGGACGGAGTAAGGGAAGGGTTATTTTTATTGATCTTTTTACTTTTATTGTCCTTCGTATCTTAATTTAGGCTAAATAAGTTATCTGGGCTAGTATTTTTAGCGTTTTCCTTGAAGGCTCGGGGTTATATGTTCCTAAACAATTCTAGTAAAAAGGTAAATATGGTAATGTTCTAATTTAGCTAATTAGGTTTAGTGATTTATAGTGATTACTATTTTTGTTTAAAGTTCGGGTATAGTGGAGGTGGATAATAGTTTTTTAGAAAAGAAAGGGGGGGGAGTGGTTTTAGGGGTTATAATTCTTATAGAATCCATAGTAATATGTGTTTAAGTCCCTTAATAACAGCTAAGGTTATTAGGGTGGTGGTGGTTAGGGTTAAACATAGGATTACTTGCTCATAGTGACCGAAGTGAAGGGAGGTTTATTTAGTGAAAATTGATAACGATCTCAGGTTAATAAGATATAACCCTATTTACGATGTTGACCGGTGGCCAGTTACCCAATATTCTGAATTTGTTAAGGTTATGCGATCTATTTATAATATCTGGGAATAGCTAATTAGGCCAAGGGTTTACATCTGGACCGATCCGTTTATTCGCCTACTATTACTTAAATATTTAAAATTAAACGAATTAATAATAAAAATTCCAATGTTCATCATCGTATTTATCGTTCTTATGGGTCCTTCCAGCTAGTTGTTCTTTTTTTTAATTATCGTATAAGTGTTTTTTTCGGTCTAATCGGGTCATATCGGCTAGTGTCTCATCGTTCAAATCATATCTCAAAGCTTCTCGTGTTCTCTCTCCTTTATTGGGTTCATATTTAGCTTATATTAGTTAAGAGGGAGGGAGGGCCGATAATTACGTAAAACGATTTTTTAGGGTTTCTAGTGTTCCCAGATTTTTTTTAACCGAAAAGTATTTTATTCTTCTGGTTAGGCTAAAGGAGATCCTATTGCTCGTTTTCCTTGTATATTCTCGTTGTTCTTTTTTAAGGAGGAGGGGGGTGGATAGTATAAGTGGTAATAAGGAGATCGGGTATTTAATTCGCCTACGAAGCACCAGTGAAACGGAGCAGGGGATACAGTGAACAGCATATATTATACAAATAACAACATATACACTCTATTAACCATAAGTTGTGCACCTCTCATCACGGGTCCGAAAAGGTGATTAACTTATACTAAATAGCCTTAGGGACGCTGTTTTTAAGGGGAATTAAGTATTCTAAACCTAATTAGGTCTAGAATAAGCTTAAAAGGCCAGGAAAAGCGTATCCGAGACTAGGTTACCTTATTACTTAGTAGTAAACTAACCTCCGTATAAAGTATTATATACCACGGTCACGATAATAACGTTAATAACAAAAATGGGTAAAATAAATAAATATTCTTATCGAGGAGGTTCCCCCGAGGTGTGTACTGTGTTATGTGTAAAGGCCTGATCAGATCTAAAATACTAAAAGAAAGTCTCTCCTTATAAGGGGTCGTCGTCGCCATGCCCTAACCATCATCCCGAAGATGAGCCGCGCGCTTCCCCTGCCCGGTTTCAGTCCCAGTAAGCCAATATAGGTGTACTGATTAGGAACGTCTTTAGCTCCTCGAATACTCTAGTACACTCCTTGCTCCAAATGAATAGTATATCCCTTTTAGTTAAGGCTATTAGGGGTTATACGATCCCCAAGAAGTTGGGTATAAACTACCGGTAATAGTTAACAAAACCAACGAACCCACGGACTCCTTATACTAATCGGGGCACTTCCCATCCCTGGATTACCTTAATCTTCTTAAGGTCCACACAAATTCCCTTACCAACATCAACAATAAACCCTAAATACTTAACACTCTTAGCCTCGAATTCACACTTATCGATATCCATATATAAGCCTGCAACGCCTAGGTACTCGAGGACCTTCTTAACCTTCTCTCTATAATTAGAGAGGGAGCCGTCTAAATAAATCAGGACATCGTCGATATAAGTTAAGTAGAACTCATCTAAGAAGTTTCGTAGAGTATAATTAATATATTACTAGAACGTTACGGGGACTTTAGTTAAACTAAAGGGGGTAACCATTTATTCGTATAACCCATACCTCGTCCTAAACGCCATTTTCTATTTATCTCCTTTCTTAACCCGGATCTTATGAAACATAGTGATAATATCTAATTTTATTAACCACTTCGCTTTTATTAGTACCCTTAGGGTTTCGTTGATTAGGGGTAAGGGGTATTGGTCCTTCTTTATAATAGCATTAAGGGTATAGTAATCGACGCAGAACTGTAACCCTCCTCTAGGCTTCTAAATAAATAGAATGGGCGATGATGTAGGGGAGTTATTAGCCCTAATAAACCCTTTATTTAATAATTCTATAAGGGTTTAGCGTAGTATAATTAACTCTTCTCTTAATATGCTATATAAAGGTCCCTAGGTTACTGGTTTATTTTAACTATAGGAGTCCTTCTCAATAAGGATAATATAATCGACGTTCTTCTAGTACAACGGTAATTAATCAGCCTTATCTCGGTTAAAAATATATAGAAATTTGTAGTAATACGTAGGGAGTTTCGTCCTTAGGTCTATTTTCATTTTTAGTATTAAGGCCTTTTCGATATTAGCTAAACTTACGGAGAATACGTTTAGGGTGGATATACTAAGAGGGGTCTTTCTTCTCTTCTATGCCCGCCTAATTAGGGCTAAGAATACTAATCCAGTTTATTATTAAATTAGGAACTTTGGATCTTACCGGGCCTAACCCGGTTTCCTTTCTATTACCCAGTAGTCCACGACACCTATATGCAGAGTACCTTATACTAGGTAAACCGTAACGTCATCGTTAATTATCCAGGACCTTCTAAGGATAACGTCGTCTTCTTAGTTAAGAATAATATAAAAGAATAATCGGTGTTATTTATAGCTATTAATATCGATATTAGTATAAGTGATATAGTAGATTACACTAGGAATTATAGTGGTGACTTATATTAAGTTCTAAGGTGTAATACTAATACATAATAAACGGAGTTTCTTAGCGAAGGCGTTACTAATCAGGGCGTATATCAAATACCCTATATTAATAAGGGTAATTGTATAATGTATCCTATTAATCCCAATATTAACGTAAAATGGGTTATAATCCATACTCTTTTTAATAACCTTCTATTCCTCCATAGTTTATTCCTCCTAATAACAACTTTCACTAGGAGTTACTCTTTTCCTAAGTCCTTAGAGTTCTGATTAGAGTTATTATCCGTTTTACTTTGTTCCTTAGTTTTTCCTCTAAAAGTCTTGGTCTTCCTTATCTCTTTTCGATCCTTAGGGTATTACTATTATATATACCCTTTTTTGTTGTAATTATAACATCTGCGAGCTTCCTCTTAGCTTAGCTGTTTATGGACTTTCTTGTCCTTAGTTAGCTTGTTTGCTTTTATAGGTTCCTACTCTATCTAATTAGGTTAGGGGAACTCTAATCGACTATTCTACTTCCGAGGGGACTTAGTTCTTATTTAGTTAGGGGTTAGTGATCTCCTACGCCGACGTTCATAGTGGGCTTAGTAGGATTTATTATCTAATTCTAAGTTTATACTTAGGAGCATCTGGGTATATATAATATATATCATTAATTTATTGATTATGCTGATAAGGGGGGCTCTTATTATGGTGTTTAGGGCTCTTTTAAGGTAATTGATCCTTATAATATTTAATTAGTGTCCTCCTCCTACTTTTATAAGCTCTTTTTTAAACTTAGGGAGGAAGTAAGTGAAATTTTCGTTCTCCTTTTATCGTATAATCCTTAGTTGGTTAAAAATTCGTATTTCTGTGTTAAGGTCCGCGTAGTAACCCTTTAAATATTCTATAAATCTATCCGGGTTCTTCGACCCATCAGCCCCTCCTTACGCATAATAGGCACTCACCATGGTTTACATAGTGTTTTCTAGTTTAGAATAAATATAAGTGAATACGGTTAACTCTAAACTAAAGGCTTTTTTATTTATACTTATTTTCCCTCCTATCTTAAGGTGCTATTATTAAAACTTCTTATATAATCCATTAAATTTCAATAGGTCGGGAATCTAATATTTAACTTATTTCGGAGGTAGTATATAAACCTAATCGGGGGGAATTAGTGTTATAAAGGGTATTAGGGACTAGTTTATCGTTAATATCGAGTACCTAAGTTCTACCAAAGTTTCCTATAACAATTAAATCTATTCTCATTAAGTCTCTTATTCGATTACTTAGGTAATCCACATCTCCTACAATTAGGTTACAAACTATCCAATCAGCTACACCAACTATTACGGGTTTCCAAATAGTTCAGCGTTACTTTCCATCATCGCATAACTATCACTTATCCTAGCGTTTTACGTTCAACAATAACCACAGTATACTTAATAACACGGTCAAGGTACTCTACTACGAATACACACACACGTCGTTTCGAGTTTATAATAACCTCTAAGTCTAATCAGGCCATACTAATCAACTTCAGATGTTTAGGGACTCCTTAGGTTAACCCGTCTAAAACTTCTTACTACTTTTACATAAATTATGGACTTCTATACTAAGCGTTCAATTAATTACCTTTAATAATCTTAAAAATAATATAACAGTCTAAGCATGTATATTACAATTAGTTATAGTAACTACTATGAGTATCTTTAAAATAAGGAGAAAGGAAGGAAAAGTCTGTTACCCCACAAATCCGTTGGATCCTGATCAGGTCTACCTGGGCCTAGTCAGGCTTAGTAAGCAGCGGTTAGCGTTGGACATGGCTGAGTGGTTCCGAGGCCTCTGATCGGGCCTTGGCCCGTGACACCGGAACGTTCTACGAGAAATCCAAATAACTTAACTCGGTCACCTATAATCCAAAAACAATTAATAGAACACAAGCCTCTCCGGGCTACGGAGAGATTCTATGAGACTTTTTGCCCTAATAAAGAATTCAATGAAATAGCGACCCCTTAATAATAGGTTAATTTCGCGAAAATGTATAACGATGATATGAGGTACAGAGGTGAAAAGTATAACGTTCTGGATATCAAACTCCGGATCTTCTAGGAAGCCTATAAGAAGATTAGCGCTGACCAATTCTATGAGGCGAATCTCTTACCAACCATACTAAAAGGAAGGGCTGTAACATTGTATTACACTTAAATTAATAGTATAGAAATAGTATGGTTAATTATAAAGGTTATTAATAAAATTAAAAGTTATTTCAAAGGGAACTAATACTAATAGTCTTATATAATCGATTAGAACAAGGTAAACATCACCAAAGTTATCCAGTAGTACCCAGATAAGACGAAAGTTAAGGTGCTCGAAACCCTCTTTAAAACCCTCATAAACCTATAATAAGCTCTCGCCCTAGTACACTAGGGCAACAAAGTCCTTAGAAATAAACTAATTAGCGTTACCCTCATTATTAGGGAATGCCGGATAAGTGCTATAACTGGAGCGAAGACCTCTAAGGAGCTCTATAATACTATAAAGATGAGCCTCGATTTAGAGGAGCATAATAGAAAAGTTTACTATTAATATATAACATCGAATACCACTTTAAACGATACTTTTTAAACTAATAAACGTTTTAATAATAAGGGTAAAAGTAATTATTACGGAGGTATATAATAGTAGTGAAAAGGTTTACGTAATAATAAAAAGTGCTATGTTTATAGTAAAGAAGGGTATTAATTAATAAAACACTTTATAAAAAAGAGGAATAAGGTGTTTAAATTATATAAATTAAGTTAATACGTTATTAATACCTTCTCCATAGTATATAATTAATTCCTTACTAAATACGAAGAGTATAAAAACTTAGATAATAAGAATAGATATAATAAAAATCTCCGCTAATACCTTATAAGTACTATAATTAACGAAGACGTTGAGAATAACCAGGAATTCCATATTTCGTTCTTTAGTTATATAATTATATTAGCCGGTAAAGAGCTTATTTAAATACTAAGTAATTAGACCACCGATTATCACGGGCCAAGGCCCGATCAGAGGCCTCGGAACCACTTAGCTATATTTAACGCTAATCGCTACTTACTAAGCCTAATCAGGCCCAAGTAGACCTAATTAGGATCCAACGGATTTGTGGGGTAATAGACTTTTCCTTCCTTTCTCCTTATCTTAAAGATACTCGTAGTAGTCGCCATAGCTAGTTATAATATACGTGCTTGGATCGTTACACCTATTATATAATAACGAAGAGGGATATCGGCGACGCCAAGCTTCCCTAGGAATCGTAGACCTATAAAGCTTTTATTAGCGATAACTATTATTTAGCGGTGATATTCTAGGGTATTATACTAAACACAGGAGTAGCAGGTGTATTAATAACAGAGCACCCTTAATTCCTTGCCCTATAAAAGATCGACGTTACCGCGACCCTGGATACATCGAAGGCAGGCCAGGTAAGCATCACCTTCGGCGATAACCCTCTCCTAGACTTAATAGGGTTAATCACCGTTAATTCCCTATTTAGAAGGATGTATTTCTATATTATAATAGTGAATACCCTATTCCTATTATATTTAAAAAAATATAAACTAATTAGGAATTAGGTTTAATAACCTTAATAAACTCTATAGGTAACTAAGAGGTAGTAATCAGAATCTACGCGATCTGAACAAAGTTGC
Organism: Colletotrichum gigasporum; assembly: GCA_024584535.1. Taxonomy (NCBI): domain Eukaryota; kingdom Fungi; phylum Ascomycota; class Sordariomycetes; order Glomerellales; family Glomerellaceae; genus Colletotrichum; species Colletotrichum gigasporum. The sequence goes on along the minus strand of CP077949.1, from coordinate 10,716,613 downwards.
ACAATGCCATTCTGAGAACGAGAACTGAGAAAGCTGATGTTATTTGCATCTAAGCTTGGGCAAGAAAAGCCTGTCCGATCTCTGTGTCTGAGGTCTCAACGCCAAAGAACCATCCAAACCCCTTCATAGAGTCCGCCAGATACTTCTGGCTTAGACTAAATGTCGGTAACAGTTCTGAAAACCCATGCGGGAGTCCCGGGTACACGTCGATCTTGGTCGCTACACCGTCGCCCCTGAGCATCTTCTCATATATAAGACCGTCGTCGCGGAGAGGATCCTGTCCGCAAACTTGAATATAGACTGGTGGCAGACTTTTGTGTGCATTCGGGTGGTTGAACGGAGAGAATTCAGGCGACGTGACGTCTGGCTGATAAGCCTCGAGGGCGACGTTCATGGTCTCTGTGTTGATGATCAAGGACTCGGTGTTCTGTTCCCGGGACAGCCATAGATCCGCGTATTTATCCGGGACTATTTCTCTTTCCAGGAGCCACGGGATAGCTAGCCAAACCCCTTTTAGAACAGACGCCCTCTCTGCAGAGACCCATTTCTGAGCCGTGACAGCAGATAGGCTGGCACCAGCAGAGACTCCGCCGATGATGAAGCTGGTCCTGTTAAAGTCGCCCAGACCGACGACGCAAGAATCGTCAGAAGAAAATATCCAATCCAGCGTATCCCATACGTCGTTCGGTTGGGTTGGGAACTTGAATTCAGGGGTAAACCTGTGGGTAATGCTGATGACGGTAGTCCCGAACAGCTTTGCTACTGCCCGAGCATAGTGACCAACATGAGTTGGATGGCCAATGGTGAACCCTCCGCCGTGAATGAGAACCACCGTTGCCCTACCCTGAACAGGCGAATCTGACTTGAAGACCCTTGCAGAATTTTCAAAGCCATCTCTCATGGGGATTTTGATGTCGAATTCACGGTCCAAGTCTTGGGTTCCAGGGAGCATTTGTCGCGCAGCCTCGGCATGTGTGACCATGCTGAGATGAATAGCGTTCAACGTCCTTACAACATCAGGGCTCTGCTTAACGAGCTTCAAGGACGAGTTAGAGCTGGAAACGATGGGTGGGTATCTGTGAGATCTAACGCACCTCTGCAAAGTGCGGGCTAGACAGAATTATTGTTAGTCCGAGAACAGAACAGATTTGATACAACCTACTCTATTTCACCCAACTTCGCAACCCTGTCTTTCGTGTTGTACTCAGCCATGGCTTGGTCGATTCGATTCTCTTGGAGTCGAAGGGAGACCAAAGTAATTTATGACGCGTGCAGGGCGAGAAGATATACTGAGGGGTGTAGTCATGCCCAGGCCCCCAGGTTCAACCCGTCATGGCTCCTTGGCCTCTCCGCAATAAACGGATCAGCAAGAGCGAGAATATCGGCTGGCTGTTGGACTTTACGGACTTGGCGCAACTGTGCTTATGTCGGGTGTTATGTCGGATTTACATACCCGAGAATGGCAGGGGCACCTGGTTCCCTGTTTCCAGTCTTTGCAAACACCCGGCTCGATCATTTAACCGCGCCCGGATGGGCGGGACAAGTCTGCGTAGCGGAGAAAGAATGGCGAAGGCCTGACACAGAATACCTACTGATATCAGGCTTCGGTGGGAGCAGCTTGGGGTACGTTGATGCAAGTGATGTACGAGTGGTCTACAGAGGACAATGGCTTGCAGTCTGGTGTATGCTTAATGTTCCCTCTTGGTATGAGATGCGTGGCTGCCTTTCACATGGCCTGCGCCAATCGGAACGAAGGTTTTTTGTACCAAATTATTGTCACGGCCGACCGAGAGGGTCACTGGCCACGTCTTAGGACCAGATGGCTAGTCTCATGCTTTGTTTACAATCATACACTGGGTTAACATTGGTCTTTGACACACATGCATAATTCAGAACCCAGTCGCATAGGCTGTGGTAAAATAATGCTCGCAGATGACCGGACACCCACCTTCTCAGCCTCCCTCCCTGTTAGCTAAGCATTTCCTAGTAGTCCTAATCATAACAGGCGCTGCATAGGTGAGTGGACAGTGGGGCTAATGCTCACTGTATGAGGCTTAGGTCCCGATCGTGGTCACGCCTACCCCCGGCGGTTGATTCCTCCGAGTCTCGATATTGAGCGCCAGCCCGAAGCAAGTGCTCAGAGGGACCTAGAAATAATACCATGTCATTATAGATGCTTTCATGTGATTGTCCATTACTTACTGTCATGATCTGCTGGTCGCTTGCCCACGCTTCCAAAAAGAGCATCCATGTCTTCGAGCTCGCGACCTTTGGTTTCTGGGTAAAATGCAAATATGACCTTTTCAGGCGGTTAGAATAAGTCACGAGTAGACGCGGAATCAATGTGGCACAACTTACGGGGATGCAAACAATGTTTACGGCCATGAAGAAGAAGTAAACGCCGCTGCCAAGTGCGTAGCGGCCAACGGGCCACACTTGAGCAACGAAAATAGACCCAATGGAACCCCCAGCTGCTGCGAAGTTGAGTCCTCGAGCTCTTACGGCGGTTGGAAATATCTGGAACCCATTTTCAACATCAAATTCAGGTTACTGGCACTGGCTGGCTTACCTCTGTATTATAAACCCAAGCAGCTGGACCAAACCCAAGAGAGAAGCCGAGGGCATATACAAAAATGAAGATGACGCAAATTATATCGGCAGCTTTGCTGACATTGTCAGGATACGCGACAGGCAAAGCTCCATTTATCTGGGTATCCATGTGTCAGAAGAGTTTGCGTCAATGTAAATGGAGGGTGTATTAGTCGGGTTCTCACCAGCATGGATAAGGCCATGACAGCGCAGCCGGCAGCCAAGCAGTTTCTCCTCCCAAACCTGTCGATTATAAACATCTCAAGAACGGTAAAGCCTATCTTTATCGTCATCTCAATAGCCCCGGCCATCAAGGCGATGCTATTTTCTACGCCCAAGGCTTTCAACAGCATGGGAAGGTAGTATTTCATCGAAGTGGCCCCACAAAGCTGAGCCATGAACTGTAGCAAAGTAGCGCGCCACAGACGGGCAAACAATGCCTTTTCCTTGAATAGGGAAAGCCAGTTTCTGCCCGAGAGGTGGTACTCGTCAACATTCTCTACTATTGCTCCAAATTCGTGTTCGATCTGGTCGTCAGAGAGACTTCCCTCTCGGAGCCAGCGAAGCGTTAACCGCGCTCGGTCTTTCTGCCCGTTCTCGACTAACCATCGGGGACTTGGTATGTGATAAGCATCATGTTTTGTTGCAAGATATTTGGCCATACTTACGTCTCGGGGATCCAGGGTAACCCGGCACCGAAAATCAACGCCGGAACTATCTCCAAAACGATGGAGACCCTCCAGCCGTAGTAGGTGCCAGCTGATGACTTCCAAAACCTTATCAAATAGCCAACCCTGAAGTTGTTAGATCCTGACCAAAAAGATGGGCTTAGAACTCAGGTCCTCTTACCAAAGCCCAGTTGCAATACCAGCTATGAATCCAACATGGTTCATCGTCACAAAATGTCCTCTTTTGTTGGCTGGTGATATTTCCCTGGAAGGGAGGATCAGCCGCCATTCTAAACATGATCACAGGTAATAGACTTACGCTTGGTAAAGCGGCACAGATGTTGAGACAACTGCGACGCCGAGACCACTAATCAACCTGCCAGCAATCATCGTGCCACGGGCGGTGGCACCATCACTCAAGGCCTGCAAAACGGCACCGACACAGACGAGCCCGGTGCCCCACAAAGCAGCGTACCGACGTCCGAGCCAGTCACTGACAGGATGCGAAACGAACAAATAGCTGACGAGGGTGCCGACGTAGTATACGCCAGTGATCGTGCCCTTTAAGGAAATTGGAGGGTAATTCAAGGCCTCGATCCAACCGGGATGCACAAGAACTGAGGACAATATCCCGATGTTGTATCTATCCTACCAAGTTAGCCACATAGTAGCAAATTTCCACACATGAAATAAGGTCTCGGGAGCTGCATGGGACAGGTCATCGGACCAGTCGAGATACAGGCCTCGACCTACCCGTCTTCATCCACATATCCGCCTTCTATGTCAAACAAACACGCAATTGAACGAATCAAACTCACCCCCAGACAGAAGCGCCGATTCCGAAGTAAAAACATAGGAAGTACAGGCGCAGGACGCCAGGCGACGCCTGTATCTTGATCTCAGCCATAGCTGAGGCGGGAACTGCACATGTGCTGTTGTGTGAGCAATTGGGTGAAGGGCGAGAGATGTTGGGCGGCCGAATCCGGGCTAAGGCAACCGGCTCTGCTCGAAATTTCCGGCTAATTTGCAACTCTGTCTCGGTCGGCGAGGCTGGAGATTCTGGAGGCCGGTGGTGCAATGCTGACAAGAAGTTGTGAAGATGGATGGATGCGGGCGGGGTTTCGACAGATGCGGTGCTGACGTAATGTGTCTCAGTAGCAGCAAGACGATCATGCATGTTGGCACAACCGATCCGATGCCCGAGAGGCAATCATTAAATAGCGGTTAGAAAGTTGGCGGATATTTGGGTGACGATACAGTGGAAGCCGTGTTGGATTCATGTTTCCAGAAATGAAACCCTGGCTGGAGAGTCTGAGAACGAGAAACTCGTCGTATTTTCAGCAGTCAGGGTCATTGACAGCACGTTTTATCGTATACATAGAGAGTGAAAAGTTGAGTTATTGTTCATTTTCTCTGCTATTCGGAGTGTTATTCCTCCTTTGACATCCTTTGACAGGGTCGGGCTTGCATACTTGGGACAGGCGTCGCTAGCCCGGCTTCCTACAAGCACATTCGGCTACATGCAGACAGTTTCGAGGACCAACAATCCCTTTTCCACTGCAGATTATTATGCTGGTCAGAGTCTTTCCAAGCCGACCTGCAGCATATGTTAGGCCTCTTGGGGCAGTTATGCACACACGCAGGCCTCGCCTCCAAGAAAATGGCGACTTTAACACGCATCACGTCAAGGCATGTCAAAATAGAATTAATTCAGGTAAACATTTACAGAGAATTGCATCCTCCATGGTTCTCCAGAAGGCTTTGATGAAATCTAGTCTCGGACCTTCCTTGGCAAGTTGCGACCACTCGGCTAGTGTTCATGTCTCACCCGCACGATTTAATCTCTACATAGGAGAGAGGCAAGCACGAACACACCACCCGCTACGCCACTGATTGAGGCCGCAACACCGCTTGCCGCAGTGACGATAGGTCCGCACATATCCAATCCCTTGTTGCCCTCGATGGTCATGAATAGGTTTAGGAATGCGTCGGCTCCGTCGTCAGCTGTTGTCGCGACATCGATGGTGCTGGTGTAATGGTATATATCGGTCTCCTTTGTGTCTGCAACGCAAAGCTTATTAGCACAGGGATAAACTAGCAAAGATGTAACACGTAGGAGGTTACTTACCGCAGAACAGAGCCGCAATTGTCCGTGTACTTGGTCCTCACCTTTTCGAAGCCGTTCTTCGACACGGCGATGGCAAGATCGACTAGGTGGTCCCGCGTGGAAAGGCCGCCCGAATTGAAAGAGCCCGTGGCCGAGATGGTAATGTAGTAGTCGTCGAGGAAGTTTCCGGCATTGATGAGCTGTGTATCGACCTGCAGCTTGTTGTTGGGGCTACAGCCGACGTTACTGCAGTGGCTCTTGAGCTTCTCGAGAGCCTCCCATAACGGCGTTGTGCCGTATGTAAGCTTCTCGTCTCCAACCTCGACGCGCGTGTTTCTTTTAGGCGTGTCCGGGTCGTCGCCGCCGCCGCCGTCGCCACCCGAACACTCGTTGAACCACGTTTCAGCCGTGTTGTCGAGCAAGTGGGTGATGCCGTGCATGTCGGCACGCCCGTCGCCGTTGAGGTCCGGGTAGTGCATACACGAACCGGCTTGTGAGCCTTGGAAGCGCATGCCCGCGTCACGCCAGTGATAGCGCGAGCCGCCGATGTCCTCGCGGCCTTCGTTATAAAAGACTTGGCCGTCACCGTTGAACTTGTTAGCCCATATCATATCAGCACGCCCGTCGCCGTTAACGTCGGCCCAACGTAGATTCGCACGGTCGAAACTCTGAGCGAACTTGACCTGGTCGATATACGTCGACTCGAGTTTCTCGTTGCGCGTCCAGCCGCTGACTCAACCGTCCTTCTCGATGCAGAGATACTCAGCAACGCCTGAGCCGCTGACGTCGGCGAAGCGGACTGCGAGGTCGTATATTCCAACCCCCCTTCTCTCGTTGCACTGGAGATTAGGATCCGGCCTCCCCAGGTCTTCGAAGCCCCATCTGCCTCCGTTGTCCCGATACTTGTTCCGGAAGACGGTGACCTTGTTATTCTCGTCGGGGTTTACATATATGATATCGCAAAGCCCGTCCCCGTCCAAATCGGCGAGATGGAGGTCACGCCGGCCCATGTTCCGGTGCGGGGTCCAGATCTCAGCGCTAGGCCCCCAGAACGAGCCGCTGTTGGGCGTGAGCATGCCGAGCCCACGGTTGGGGTATATGCGCATGGCGCCCATGCTCCAGATCCAGACATAGTCCATCATGCCGTTGTCGTGTCCCATCATGTTGCAGTAGCGATTGCCGTCCGACTTGATCTTAGAACCACCTATCCCCTTGTTCTTCCACACGCGGACATCGAATCGATGGCGTCCGTCGACTTCCGTATGCTCCATAAAGACATAGTCGTGGCGTCCAGGGAGCCCAAAAGCCTGCGACTCCACATAGATTCGTGCGAAGTGAATCCTGTTGCGCAGTCCGCTGCTCGCGAAGTCGCCCATGCCGAAATGCGTTGGTCCTGAGTTGGAGTTGCCGTTGAAGCCTTGGCGCCACACGACGTTGAGACCGTCTGCCTCACGGCCCTTCATGCAGCTCCTCGAGTTGGTCCACTGCGTAAATCACCTGTTGTCTTCTTTACGAACTTTGAGGCACGTACAGTGAAGGTCTTCCCATCGTCGTCGACCCAGATCCAATCGTCTCGGCCATCACCGTTGACATCCTCGAAGCGAACGCCGCGGAGATCTCCCATGCCCTTTCCCGTAAACCGCTTGCCCAGATGCTGCCAGTACTTGGGCTTGTCATCAACCCAGCCGTTTCTCCAGCATTGAATGTCTCCGTTAGCGTCGCAGACACAACAGTCGACTCGACCGTCGCCGTCAACGTCTCCCAGACGTACCCGAGTCTGGTCATATCCAGAGACTGCAGATTTGATGCTGCCAATGAACCTGAAGGTCGGTGGCCTTCCAGCGGCATGATTGCCGTTTCCTTCATTGATGGATGCAAAAACCTCCCCGGACGGGCTGATGCAAATAAAATCATCGAGGCCATCGCCATTCACATCGACAAAGTGAACACCACGAGGGATGCAGTTGTCTTTGACGCTCATATCGTCTATCTTCACGAATCGGGGGTTGTCGTTGCCGGTATTCTTCCAACAGCCGTAGGCGACGTTACCGTCAGCCTTCTCGAACCAGCCGACAAGATCGTCTCGCGCGTTAGTGAAGAGCTTGGCGAAGCGCCACTGATTGCGGTCCCAGTCGCTCCAGATTGTCAGGACTATGCCGTCGTGTTCGCCGCTGCCCGTCTGCGTGAGCCCGCCAGCATAAACGCCATCACCATACTGCTTCTCACACATGGTGTCTTCCAAGGGGGCTGCCTCTTTTAAGTACCCCAGATTGCGGGCTTCAAGTATAGCCCGAAACCAGACCTGCGCCATCTTGGCGTGGCCACGGTTGTTGGGGTGGACGGAGTCAGCAAAGTCATCTGGGTGCTTGAAATAGCCGTAATATTGGTTGTTAGGGTCCATGGGGTCCATATCTGCGAGGACCACGGCTCGTTGCTCGAGCTGAAGATCCTGGACCACTTGACGGTACTGGGCGTTGACGCTGCCACGGTGTTCCTCGCCACTGGAAGTCATCGGTGTAAGCGTCGACAGAATCATGGTTGTATTCTGCATGCCGTCTGCATCGAAGAACTCGGTGATCAACCGCTTCATACGCTCCCCAATGCCGGGAATGTCTCCGTTATTATTGGCGTCGTTCGACCCAGCATTGATGAGAACAATATTCGGCTTGTATCTGTAGGAGCTTTTGGATATAAGTCTTACGTCATTGACCCAATAACCAGAGACAGCTTCGACGTCCTGTTTAAGGTTACCACCTTTTACTTCGCTGGCCAACGACATGAATGACATACATTGTCTGCCACTTCACCGTTGAAATTTCGACGGCTGCTGACCATGTCAACCTCCGAATCGGTCCTTCGTAACTGGTCTCGAAGGGGCTTCCGGTAACTGGTGTCTAAGTTAGCCGGACCGTCAATCAAGAATGGCTTTGGGATTCAAACCCGTCTTCAGGAATGGAACCAACCCCCCAGGTGATGGAAGCCCCTAAAGGGCAGATACGCAGAAAATTCACATCAAAGCTGTTCTGGAGCGTAATAGTGTCGGCATCATCCTGGCGAGCGGTGATGTTGCGAAGTGCCAACGCTGAGCTGGTCTGCACAAACCACGAGAAGAAAATATACAGAGGGACAAGAACTCTGCGAGCGCTGCCCAGACCGCTGTCGACAGCCATAATTGTAAATGTCGATCGGCTTTGTATCATGTGTAGATCTCTGTGAAAAGGTAAAGATCTACAATTCACCGGAGTATTGTGGCCTAGCAGCCCGTTTTATAACGTGAAGACTCTAGCCAAGCTGAACACAATCTGCCGCGTCGTTACTTCTCATTCCGATGAGACCACTACATGGCCAAGACCAATATGGTAACTTGGCATTGGGGCCAAGGCTGAAGGAGGCGCTACCTGGTTGTTGAGAGTAACATCAGCAGAGCACCAGAGGGATTCGGCGCCTTTGAAGGAGGCTAGGAATGTAAAAGATGACATTCGACCAAAATCCTACTCTAGGCTCACCTAGACCAATGGGCGGAGACACCGGTTTAAGGTATTATTAAGCTTACTGGCCCATTGAATGAGACTTTGGTAACAATATCCATGGATGACCACCTTAGATTAGCGACCTTCCTCTTGCCTTCCCAATATCCCGAAGCCTTGCCACCCACTTCTTGCCGCTGTTCGCCGATATTCGAGTTCCTCTGCTTCCGAACCCTCGCCCGTGGGATGTGGAGCTTGAGATATTTTGTCTGCCTATATACCGATTCGGGTAGTTTCCAAGCCTGATGTTACCCCGTGAGCCCCGCCTCACACCATCTAGCCAATATTCCAAGAGGATGGAGGCGTCACAGGGCTCTAGGCAACCACCGCACAGCACCTGAACTTGAGGGGATTCGTCATGGCCCGTTTTCTTGTGAAGAATGTTCTCAGGGGCAGGATATTCGGCACCCCTTGCGGTGGTTCGGCACCCCCCTCCAGTACCAGGCTGTCGTCGCCTAACGGTCGCTCGGATGAACAAATCAGTTGACTGTTGCTAATTATATATTACAAAGTAGCTGTACACTAGACATACATCCCACACTGGTCTCTTGCACGCCTCTAGCGCGGCATGGTATATCCTGAAAAGTCATACATCCCATTGTGGTCCTGCAAAGGGGAGTCCCATCCTAGGAACTGACTCTGCCCATTACTATCAATAGTCGGCGCGAACATATCCATCTGACCCGGCGGCGGCGTCGGCGCGACATTGCTAGTGTGATATCCCAAAAGCTGAGCGGCCATCTCTGGTGTCACACCATGTCCCATCGGCATGAACCCGGCCAATTGATCGAACGTTTGTTGCTGCTGCCGGTCTTGCTGCTGAGGTAACTGCTGCTGCTGCTGTTCCTGCTGCTGGAAAGACTCACTACCAAGCCCAACAGCGGGAGCCGGCAGCTGCTCCATCAGAGGCTGCAACGTGCGTGGCGGTACCGAGCCTCTGAACTCCGAAGAGGTGGACGACACCCTCCTCACTGTCCTCACACTGTCAGAGTGGCCTAGCATACCGTGCCCATCAAGCCCGCCACCGGGAAAGACCGTAACAGACTGGCTGTCTTCGGATCCCTCGTCGACGTCGACGCCTGAGTCGGGGCGAGGGACGGCACGGGCCATATGACGGGGAACCAACAATCGGGACGGCGATGGATCGCTCTTTCGGTTGCTTCTGTTGGAATAAGGCATCATCTGAGCGTTGGCGATACACTGCTCGATCACTTGGATGAATTGGTTGCGGTAGATGTTTCCAATCGTTTCCAGCGCCTGTTCATTCAATCCTTTGTTCCGAAGGCTGCCCTCGACTGTCTTGAGACTGTTCAAAAACTGTGTCTGGAGCTCAAAGTGTTCGATGACGGGGCAGAAGTCTTGATGATTGTTAGTTTGGTGAGTACCCCAAGGAGTATCCTGTCTACGGCTTACCAGAAGGTTTGACATCGTGTTCGTCATCATCCGGGAAAAGTAGGTTCCAAATCTCCTTCCACTGAACCTCGGGTGTCATGCCGCCAGCACGCTTCCTGCTTAGCAGTTTCGTCATCGTAGGGCCATCGATACCCGACTCGGGATCGTGATCGGCGACATCGCACATCTGCTCCTTTGGCAATCGTTGATGATCCCTGAGATCTTTCTTGCTGGGGAAGTCGCGGTTGCAGCGATCACACATGAAGGCTGAAGGATCATTGCGCTTGTGCTGCTTAACGATATGTTGTCTATTCTTCATTGTGAGGTTCTTGCCCAAAAAGGCCCGAGGCGTGCGGGAAACTGACCTTAACTCGGCAAATTTGGGAAAGTAAGTCATCGCACACGAGTGATGCTCCCTGACATTGAAGCGATGAGGGTTTCTCTTGCGAAAGGGACAGCTCAGCCGTAGGTTCTCCTCAACCTCCCTTGGCGACGGTCTTGCTCTCTTGAAGGGCATGTTGGAGTCTCCGTCATCGTCGGTCAAGTCGTCGCCATCGTCGTCGCCGTCCATCCGGCCAGCATCGCCCTTCTTGCGTTTGCCGTTCTGGGAGCCTCGGCCGGACCCCGATCGCCTAGCCAGAGGTAATGACCCATTGGAAGAGGTTGACGTAGTATGTGTCAGCTGAGTCGTTGGGAAGCCGCTGAAGGCAAATCTGCTGATATCTTGGATGAGCCGGAAGACGAATTGTCGGAGGAAGGACGGCGGCATATTGATCTCGTCAAGCTCGATGCCGCAAGACATTTGTAGGACGTAGTCGAGGACGGCATCGGCCTCTTCATTGGAGAAGTCTATCGGCGTTGGCGTGACTGGGTCCCAGGTGCGCGAAAGACGGTCGGAGCCAGAGTCAAAGCTCATCCTTCCGTTGAGAGGACGGTGTGGGGTGACGTCCTCCCGAGGTGACTCGGGGCCTTCCTCTGCGATTGGTGGCCTTCACCAACATGAGCACAATTCTTCAACGCAAGAGTCATTTTTGTCAACCCACCTGGGTGTCCCGGTCATGTGAGGCGCGTCGTTTTTTACATCGTTCTGGTCACGATTGCCGTGATGGTCCGGCTCACAAAGGTCCATGGTCGGCAGTATCTCCTCTTTGTGACGCTCGCCGACCGAGTCCGGATACGCCGGAAACCTGTCCTCGTTGACAGAATCCACAAAGGTTGAGCCGGAGTCGCATGACTCCCGGTACCGGTGGCCGCTCGTGGCGGATCGTGTTGCAAGGAACGGGGTCGGCAAGCGATCGGGCCCGTCCAAGTCCGGAGTCGTGGCCCGCGTAAAGGTCGACGACGTGGGCGACATGGGCATGGAGCAGGTGGTGGCAGAGTCCGGGACATGAGTGGAGCTCATGGTCGACGAGGTCGGCGAGCGGTCGCGACAGGTCTTGTTGAATGCGCCCGAAATGATCTTCAACCCCTCGGGACATCTTGGCTGTTGCGGTTGGGGCTGGGAGAAGCGGAAGTGGTGTTCCAAGGGCATGGCATCCTCGACCTTTGCTTGAGTGGCAAGGGGGGCATCGCGGTGACGCGTCTCTCGAAGTCGAATGGGAATTTCGACGGAGAACGAGGGCTCATCACTCATCGTGGCCGCCGTTTCGCTCGCCGAGGCACTGATGATAGAATTGCCGGGATGGTTTGGCTGAGTTGAGGCCCGGGTGACTGACACTTGCCGCCGGCCGGCGCTGGATAGGTTGTCCTTGTATGTCCAGTCGAGGGTCGTTGAGAAGCTGGGTTCAGATACCCGTTGTTGTCGCAATGAAAACAAAGGGATCACGGAGAGAGAGAGAAGAAAGGCGAGGATGAAGGCATCGAGCGTCGGGCGGCCGTTCGAAGAGAAGGCTTTCTCCTCGCCCGCGCTGCTGCCTCACGGCTCAGCCCCCAAAACTCGGCGGAGGAGAGGCGAACCATCGCAACTGCCAGGGGGGCGCAGCTGGTGGCTGTGATTGGATCATGGCGACGACCGTCGTTGGCTCAAGAAACCAGTCTTCGTCATTGGACAATGCCGCCACGGTGGATGGACGGGATGCCTCCCCTATTTCTGGCGCACCGCCTGCAGCAGGCAGGCATGCCCCTACGGCGGGCGTCAAGCGCTGATTTGCTCGTGGTGGGTGCCTTTCTGCATCTCTGACAGTACGGAGTACCTTAAGCCAGGCAGAAACATGCACGTTAGGGGGAGACCACTTCCCCGTATTCAGTCAGCAGCGAATACAGATGCTGTGCCCCTCAGTGTAAATGCCCAACCACCACTAACCCACGCAACAATGTCAGTACCCCCTTAGCAGAAACAACAGAACAGAGATCGGCAGCATGCGCTGTCTCAGGGCGATCCGGGCGCGCGCGCCTGGCCCCTGGCGCATCGCAACAAGCCGGCGGCCCAACTGCCAAAAACTGCCCCTCAGCCCTACGAGGATGGCATGTGTGTAAGATTGCGATCCCATTAATGCACGCCATCGCGACCCCGGGTGAGAAGACACTCGTCTGGGTCTCGAGCGTCACAGCTTCAGTTGAAATGAGATAGACAAGGGCCTCACGGTTGCCCCGTCGCAGGCCGGCCGCTGGCCATTCGAGCGCGTCTTGCCATTGGATAATGACAACTGTAGGTCAATCAAGCATGCAGTGTCCATTGTCCCTCTCACCGGAGCCGAGTTGTTATCGATGAGATGCCATCATGGCCTTTTGCAGCACTTGCCGAAACCCAAGCCGGAAAATGTTTGACGATTCGATGGGGACTGAACGGGCTCAATTGGGCTTCGAATGCCACCGTATAAGAGAAGAACGGCGCGCAGAGAACATTGAAGGCGAATGAATCGAAATCCATATCAAGATCCCAAGACAACCCGCGCGGCCGGCCATTCAATTGAAATATTTACACTAATAGTCTGGAACCGAGGCTTTGAACCGCAACCTTGACAGACCTCCACGGCCGACATGTCGCACTCTAAAGCGAGTTCTGGTCAGAGCGCAGTCGGGTCCTCGAGTCTGTGAGTCGCAACCCCCTTGCGCGTCTTCCCTAACCGCACTGACACTGCAAACCAACAGGAGTGCCCAAAACGCCCCGTATAGTGTTGATCGCTATATGAGCGAGCCATCCTCCTGGACAGCATTAAGCCAAAGAAGCGACTCTCTGCAAGCAAACTACCACGACCCAGTTCAGCTGGAGCTGGACGGACTGTTACGACAAGCTCGGCGCCGGTCGGACACAAGCAAGAGGTGATGCACTGCCCAGCCCGGCGGCTGCGATCAGAGAGAGGATCTGTACGGTGTTGTGTAATGTGTAATGACGGGGACGAGGGTGGCATGCCAGGCGCATTTGGCTGTTTCGATGACAGGGACGGAGGGCGCTGGACGCATGATGCGGGGGTGGACCATATTCCACGACTCGCGAGTAATGTGGTTTCGGGAACATCACACAAGCGACCGTTATATGGCTGGGCTCATGTTGAAAGTGAATAGTCCGAGGAAAGACGGTGAATAGCGTCTTTGGTTGGTGAGATGGCTAGGCATCTCACATGGGTATGTAAGTAAACTACTGTTTGTAGATATATATATGTACGTGAAGCGTATGTGCTGTTGACCAACGGCCGAATATGTACCATGAAGACTCGAACGAAGCAATCATCCCCCTCCTCCCACATCCACCAACAATGCGAAGCTTAACTGCTACCCTCGGCCCAGAATGGAATCGGGGATATGTCGCATTGGCGGTCAAATGCCAGGCATTTACGTGAAGAGCTCAATGCAGTCGAAGATCTGGAACAGTGCAATTAGCATCGGCGTGGACTTTTGTGTGGTTTCTCGAGGATAAACTTACGACATTGGGGCTCAGGTATGTGTCACCGCTGCTGCCAGAGGCAACCGTGATGGTGATGGTGTTGGCCCCAGCGACAAGAGTGCCAGCCGGGATGCTCACGTCGTAGATCTCGCCGTATCCGCGGTAGGCACCACGGGTGACACCGCGAGAGTCGATCTTGGTGGGCGCAGCCGGGGTCGCGCCGCTCCAGCTGTTGACCTTGGCCACGGGGCGACCGCTGGCAAAGCTAAGAGTGGTGGCGATTCGGAGCGTAGCGGCGCCGGGGGCGGAGCCGAGGTTGAACTTGATAGTGGCCGGGTTGTTGACGGCGGTGAAAATGGCCATGGGGAAGTCTGACGTGGAGGAGGAGCCGACGGTGTATGTCAGGGGGCCCCAGCTGCTCATGCGGCTGTCGGAGGGGTGCATACGGAGCTGCTTATCGGCGTTGCGGAAGCCGGTGGGCTGGCCGTCGTACTCGCCAATCTTCCAGAGGGTCGTGTGCGAGGTCAGAGTGCTGGCAATGTTGGCGGTGGTAGCCTTGCCGGCGGAGACGGTAACGGAGCTCTGGGCAACCTTGAACTCACCCTGGTAGAGGACCTGAGTGTAGGTGCCAGGCTTCATGGCAGGGGAGGTGAAAGCGCCGCTGGAGGAGGCGTAGGTCCAGTACTGAGCATTGCTGTTGTACCAGTGAAGGACACGTTGGAAGCTGCCAGTGATGCCGGAGGCGGTACCGGTGACAGTGCCACGGCCAGAGGCGGCGACGTAGCCTTTGAGGCTGAGATCGGCGTAGAAGTCGAAGTTGAAGTCGGAAACCTTGGGGATGCCGGAGCGGGAGAAAGTCATGACGTAGGGGCCGTGGAGACCCATGCGGAAGGCTTCGGTCTGGACGTGGCCGCTGTTCATGTAGTTGTACAGGTTGGTAGAGTCGCCGGCGTTGTTAGTGTTGATGTCGCGGAAGAAGGGGCCACCAGAGGAGGACTCGAAGCCAGTGGCCGGGTTGATCAGCATGCAAACGTGGATCTCCTCGGGGCTGGTGCCGTAAACGCAGCGGGCCTTGTCGTCGATGAAGCGCTCGGACGAGTAGAACTTGGAGCGGGTCTGGCCGCTGACAACAAACACATCAGAGCCTTCGACGGTGGAGCTGGATCCGGCGGTGGTGGAAACAACGCCGAAGGGGTACTCGCTGGGCAGAGTGTCCTTGTTGAGACGGGCGATGAAGCGGAGCTCGCCGATGGAGGGCTCGGCAGTGATGTAGGTCGCCATGTAGATGTTGGACTCGCCCTCCTTGACCATAAGGTAGTGGGTCAGAGTCGAGGTGGTGCAAGTGATCTTGATGACATTGCCGGTGCTGGCCTTGATGGTGGTAGACTCGACAGTGGCAGACCCGAGGCCGGAGCTGATGTGGCTGCCCTTGCTGCCGTACTGGAGCTCATTGCCGCGGAACTTGATCGAGTTGATGTCACAGCTGGACTTGGAGACGGAGAAGACGAGGGAGTTGGATGAGCCGGCATCGACAACCAAGTTGCTGCCCGAGGTGGTAACGCCAAAGGCGGCTAAGGCGGAAGAAGCAAAGGAGAGAAAAAGAACGTTGAGAAAAGTGCTGAACGCCATTGTGGCTACCGGAAGCGCCTTTGCCTGGCGATGCGAGAGAGGGAGAAGTTGGAATAAGGTGAAACAGCAGCACAAGCAAAGAGAGAAAGAGAGCCTCCTCGAGCCTTACAGAATGAGAGTGATGGACTCGTTATAAGAGCCAGAAACGAGGGTTGGCACTTGGCGCTTGGCGTACGGATACAGTCCCGTTCGCGGGATTCCATGGGCGCCCACCGCCGGAGAGGTTACCTCTGGCGGGGGCCAGGATATATTGCAAAGGCCTGGTGATTGGCGGAATCATCTCCTCATGGGCCGGCGACAAGGGCTTCCTCGTCGCGTCTGCCCCAGATAGATCACGAGGAGGGAAGGAAAAAAAAGGGTGAGTGACAGGGCTCAAGGGACCAGGGGGGGTTGTCCCGCTCCGGGCGGGTGGAGGTCAGACAGGGAATGGGGGATGATTGATGGGATTTCGGACGACTTCGCAGGAACCCGCTGCAGCCGGGGGTCACGGCACACTGCTATCATGGAAGTCTTTTGGATCTGACTCTCACATAGCGTCGAAGACAAGCATTGAGAGTTGCAGTTGCCGTTGACAGTTGCAGTAGCACTCTCACACAACCGGCTGGGGACTGGACTTCCTGCAGGCTGTTATTGTTCGCTGTAATGATGGTGCGAAGATGAGGGGCCAAAGTCAATTCGGAAGTAAATCATCGACCTCGTTGATCAGACAGAGTGGGATAACGGTGGTGAAGGGCCACGCAATAAGCGTTGGTCCGGGACGTCGCACTCGGGGCCGCTTTCGCATGTGGAATAGAGGGCTGAGATGAAGGGCCATCGGCGAAATTGGTCCGCTGGACCAAAGTAGACAAGGGCAAGGAGCATTCCGCTGCCTGGAGAGCGCCGCATGACCCGAGCAAAATGAAAGTTGACATGGAAAGACGAGCAATGAAGCGCGGCATTTCGGGGCATTCTACCCCAGATTTGAAGCGGCACCGGTGCGCATCTGTGCAGGTGACCATTGACTCGCTACTGCAGAGACGGCAGATGAAAGCTGAGTCGAGTCTAGCAGAGCCCAGAACGAACTCGGCCTATGATTACAGCTGGAGTCGAGTTCGGCGATAATGAAGCTTAAAAGAGCGAGACTGGAGGGACATCAAGAATATCCCTAAGACCACGTCGGCACGCCACACGTTAACAGATGAAGACGCGCAATCCATGTTGGCATATCGGATGGAGATGGACGTCAACGTTATTTCTCGCTCGACTCTTCGCAAAGTTCCGACGGCATGGGACCCGATCGGAGAACTCCCCTTCGGCTCGCCGACTCGGGCTCGGGTACAGAGCCCTGGCTCGATACCAAGAAATCCTCCCACTTCAGATGCCGTAAAGGGAGTTCAAATGTCCGGGATGTCCAGCTTCTGGCCAGGGCTCTCAGGGGAAAGAGGGAAAGAATGGGTGGGCGCTTCCAATATTGCAATCATTGGAGGAGTCCTTGGTGTCCGGTGCTCTGGCGGTGTGGTGTAGATGTCTACACTCACAGCAGATTACAGTGGGTGGGCGACAGCTCGACGACAAATACTGGAAAGTCGGCGTCAAACAGTGCCCCTACGGCCACTAAAGAGGGAATACCGAGTAGGGAGCAAGGTACGGAGTGCGTGCTGCGTAGGTGGTACGTAGTAGGGAAAGGGAGAAGGCCCAAGCTAAGGGGAATTGCCAGGAGCCCTGCAGGGGAAACAAGCTCCACTGCCGAGCCTCCGTGCTCATCTTGCATCACGTGGATGACCAGGGTATCTGCGCTAAATGGCGGCCGGGATAACCACTAAGCTTGAATTGTCCAAGCATTTCACAGACGCCTTCCTTAATCGGTTCTAGCTTTACTCTGAGATAGCCGTACGTACCGCGCTACTTTAAGGACGGACACAATATTCCGCCCATCGGCCACGGCATCACCTGCGTCGCTACACTAGGAAACAAACCCGTCACATTCCAGCTCATTGGCACAATCCCTCTTTTTCTCGATAGCTCCAGTGCCCAAGACGTATGGCTGGTTGAACGTCTCGACTCGCCCTCCGACATCTGTCTGCTGCTCCATTACTCGCCACATGTATTCGTCGTGCTCGCCCCCATCAAGACCATCGCATTCCTTCATCGCGCTTGTGTGAGTTCACCGAGTAATACGGGAACAAGTTGGCCATGCGGACGTTGGCAGTCAAGGTTTCGTCGTTCCTGAGCCTCAACTCGGCGTCCTTGGCGCCAAGGACGACCATGGCGATCAGGTCATCGTTGTCGGCTGGCACCAATGCTTCGAGTTCCGCAGAAGCTGGGGACCAGAGGACCAAAACATAGGGGCCATTTCACTGCCGACAGCTTCCTTTACGTATGCGGCTGCCTTGTGGGTCTTGTCCGGACGAATCCAACGATGGTCCGGGATTCGCACCGCCGTCCACGGTCGGCACCAACCTCAACCGAACATCTACCACTTTTAGTGTGTACTGTTAGTGCGGTGCTAAGGGGGGCCCCAGTCCCCGTGGTTTGTTGCTGTGCACTAGGGTAGATTAGGTTATGTGTTAATTAAACCCTTAATAACGCAAATTTTTCCTACGAATTGAGTTAACGATTATTTAACCTAATAAACCGCCGGCGATTCGATATTGCTGTCAGATTGAACGCTCCTAAAGCGCCTTTGGAACGGGCGCTCGGCGTAAGGTTGTTCCCGAGCGCGCCTCAGGCAGCCAGGGGCGTCCCCTACCCCTATCCCTAGGGTCAGGGACGCTCCCTGAAGCACTTAGCAGACACAACACATCAATATACACAATTGACCCTCAATTCGACAATTGCCTTCCGTAGGTTAGATGAAGTTTTTAATTGACGAAGTAGAGGTTCCATTTAGCTTCCCGAAGGAGATGGGTTTTTCCTAGTGTAAGTAGTACTCCTAGGTCCTATTTTATTATTATCGATTAACTCCTCGATTTTGTTCCTTTAATATAATCTCCTATATGAACGAAGACTATTCTTTAAAAAGGTATAGTTATATTTTATTCGTTGTAGAGCTTAGTGGAATAGGACGGAGAGGAATAAGCTGTACCCCCTCTTACCGGCCATATAAATAGCTGCTTAATACTAACGAAATATGTGATGGTTGGGGCTCGTGGGAAGAGGAATCAGAA
Source organism: Colletotrichum gigasporum (assembly GCA_024584535.1). Classification (NCBI taxonomy): domain Eukaryota; kingdom Fungi; phylum Ascomycota; class Sordariomycetes; order Glomerellales; family Glomerellaceae; genus Colletotrichum; species Colletotrichum gigasporum. The sequence continues at coordinate 10,697,732 of CP077949.1, read as the reverse complement.
GCGTCTATTCTGCTAAAACTAGGTCTGGAACGCGTGGCAGCTATATACAGGCGCTCAGGGGCGCGTAGGGGGACGAGTCAGCTAGGCGGAAGGGCCGTACGCCACAGACCACCGCCACAGGCCGCCACAAAATACTATGATTACGAAGAGTACTCTAAAATACTATACTTATTTTCTAAAGGAGGAGTTATGTACAGAAGCCATTTAAGTTCTTGGTGAATTGTGGTCACTGATGGGAGGAGTTTGTAATACGGGGGATGGGTATAGTGAACTATTATTAGGGTATATCGTGGGAAATCTTCGGCTAGGTCTGGGTAAAGGTTCTATTAGGTGTTAGGTGATGCTAAGTTAGAGGCCCATCGTATAGTGGTTATGGGTAAAAGGCTTCAAATTTTATGCTAATAGGCTTGATTTGTAGGATATCTTTGGTAGCCCTATACGCCGAATGCCCCTCGGGAGGCCAGCCACGGCGTTAAATACTACACACACACACACACTCCACGGTCGGCATGCGGGCGGCGAAAGTCCCCAAAACCAGCGACAGACCACCCTCCAGCCAATCAGATCTCATCATACTCCGTATAGGCTTTGGCAGGCGGCGGCTGCTGACCGAATGCCTTGATTTTGGGAGGAGCCCCGTCTGCTTTCTTAGCACCGTTATCTCTGTCTCCAGCTGAACTCGGAATGCCTTCCACACATGGTTTCTCCTACGAATGTATCGTTTTGGAACATCTCATCCTGGTCTCAAATCTCGCCCACCAATGCAATATAACTACATCACTGACAACGCCCATGCTACTACGTGCGCCCATCTCGGCTTTTCACCACCCGTCAATGGCTGCTACCAATAGCCGAATTCTTAGTCGAACTCAGTGAGGCCTGAATGGCCTCCTCCAAGTCTCAAGTTTCTTATCTGGCTATATGGCTGTCGGCACACTTCTCCGGGGTATCGAATCCGCGTGGCAGGCCGTTAGCTACGGACTGAACGCCATCCCTATCTTTGCCCTCGTCGGTGGGCCATACATAAACTTCGGGCTGTGGGGTGTTTCCCTTGTTCCCGCCTGGTTGGTCATCAGACATTTCGGTGCTGACGGCGAGAAGGAGAATTCGGACGTGGTTTCTCAAACTGGGGCGGTGGAGGCACCGAAGGACTCGTAGAATTCCTCCTAGGCACAAATAGATAGCCAAAAGGACCTCTCGGATAGCAAAACACTCACATATAGATAGGCGAGCGTCTCGTTAACCTAGTTTTGGTCACAAAGAAGAATCCCCGGTTTGAATTTGTCTATTGCCAAGTTGGCCGCAATAAGGTGTTAGTAACTCGTTAGAAAGACTCCACCTTGCCCCCGTCTGCGATGGTAGATAACCATGACCATTATCCACTCTATCTCCGTAACATCATTCTCACGCCAGGGACAGCGTCATAATAGCCGATTTTTTGGCGCCGAGGACGGGACTAATCCGGACATCGATCATAAGGCATTCTGCACTTGCTTCGACTTAACATCGCAAGTGTCCACCACATCTGGCTGTGCTGTGGAAGTATTTTACAAGCTCGCTCAGGTCGTGTGATTTTAATATCGTATGGTTTTCCTGCTCCGTCGCTGAGGCCTTCGAACCAAAGGAAAGAAGTGCAGAACTACGCCTTCCCAACACAAAACAAGAACACCATGTCTGCAGCGAGTCTAGACGAGCGCCGCCCGCATGTGTCTATGGAAAAGGTCGATGCTCACTCTCCACCCGAGACATGCCAAATTATCACCCAGTCAGGCATCGCAAAAGCAAAGCTCCCATGGGCAGACCTTATCCTGAAGTCTTTCTTCGGCGGCATTTTCATCTCTCTCGGCGCACTATTCAATATTGTCGTAGCGGGCGGTGCGCCAGGCCTACGCTCGTCGGATTCAGCTCTTGTCACCCTCCTGGCCGCGTTCACTTTTCCCATCGGCTTCGTCCTGACCATCCTTACCAACGTCGAGTTAGTCACGAGCAACATGGCTGTCATGATGTATACGACACTTCAGCGGAGGACGAGCTGGTACGATCTCACTAGAAACTGGCTTACTAGCTATATCTTCAATACGGCAGGTTGTCTGTTTTATGCCGGTATTCTAACCTGGTGGAGCGATACGCTCAGCTCGGACGAACAGTCAACGTATGCTGTCATCCAGGCAGAAGGTCGAGTCAACATCAATTGGTGGTATAACTTCACGAGAGGTATCGGCTGCAACTGACTTGTAGGTTTAGCAGTGTACATGGCGACCTGCGGCAAGGACAGTCTGTCCAAGATTGTCGGTATCTGGCTACCAATTTGGGCTTTGTAAGTAATGGGTTCCACCCCTATCTCAGACAAGCCGATTGCCCTGATCACTTTGCTCTCACGATGCACAGCTTTGCTGACTGTCTGCAGTGTCTGCCTCAACTACCAACATTCAATTGTCAATTTCTTCCTCGTTCCTATCGGCATGTTCTACGGTGCCAACTTCGGGGTCGGCAAGTTCATCTACCAATCTACCATACCGGTTACCTTGGGGAATATTGTGGGTGGTGCGGGGATGGCGGGCGCTGTCTTCTGGTTTTTATATGGCCGAAATGAAACCTTGACCACGAACACTGGCCAGCCACTGAGCGGAGAGAAGAAAGATGACGCAGTGGTCGACACGGGTGGCGATCACCACGACAGGGACGAACCGAGTGATGAAACTTTTATGGCGGGTAGTGATGATGTGAGAGGAAGGGGAAGAGGCCCAGACTTGGTGTAGGGGAACACGATCCGACTGCCAGCAACAGACCAATAGCTTTTGGATTCGTAGCGTTCCTCGTATTGTTCAAGACATGACATTTCATAACTTTCTGTTAGACGTCCAAGCTACATACTGTCCCGACACAGGTTGGTTATCGTTGGATCTCAAGAAACTGCTTCTACAATGTGGTTCAGTCCCATTCCTTCCTTTTTTTCCCGCCTCGATAACCGGTTTTCTTCTCTATCACTCATACATCACCAGCTCCCTCAATTACCACCTCAAAGGTACTGCGTATTCTCAAGTAGTGGTAGCAACGGCAACTACGACTGTTTTGCAGTAAACCTCCCAGCACCGTTGCCAAGTCCGGGGTTCTTTAACTTCGAGAAACTCGAGATCTCAAGCTTGGATCGGAACGGACTAACGTCCCACACCCACTTTTGGTCACCCCCCACATTTGGTCACCCCATAAATCCCTCATCACCATAATAACACCCCAACTTCAACTTTACAAATCTCAACTTATATTAACTCAATTACCATAAAACTTTATATATAACTTATTTATACTTATATGGCCTAATATACCGAAGATAATATTATCTGGGCTCTTAAAGCTATTATAAATAATTAGAGTATTAAAAAAAAAATAGTATTTAAGTATAGTATACCACGAATAACTCTAAGTAAATGAATTAAAGGCCACTAGGGAAGGGATATGGTCTTTTCCAACCTCCAGAGGCTCTCTCCTATTAAAAAAACCCATCTAGCTAAATGGGTTCGCATTCAGACAACGCTAGGGTTACCATTAACACATTAACAACTCAAGGAATTCGCTAAGTGTATCATGATTATCTATGGAGACTCCTAGCCTCTTAGGAAGAACTGGGTTTAATTCTTTTTAAAGAGGAATCTATTTGTGACGGGCTGGGCCCTCTTGGAGGCTTCGCAGCCTCTCAGCCATGGACTCCGCTTACCTAAGCCCGGCTTACCTAAGACGGATCAACCTTAGGCCTGATCAGAGCAAACGGGTCCTGTGGGGCGGAAGACATTTTCTCCTTTTCTCTCTTATTTTGAAGATACTCGTAGTAGTCGCTATAGTTAGTTGTAATATACGTGCTTAGACCGTTATATTATCTTCAAGATCATTAAAGGCAATTAATTGAACACTTAGTATAGAAGCCTACGATCTGTGTGAGAGTGGTAAGAAGTTCTAGATGGGTTGACCTGAGGAGTCCCTGAACATCTGAAGTTGATCAGTATAGCCTGATCAGACCTAGAGGTTATTATAAACTTAAAACGATGCGTGTGTGTATTCGTAGTAGAGTACTTTGACCACGTTATTAAGTATACTGTGGTCATTGTTGAACGTAAAACACTAGGATAAGTGATAACCACGCGACGATGGAAGGTAACGCTGAACTATCTGGAAACCCGTAGTAGTTGGTGTAGCTGATTGGATAGTTTATAACCCAATTATAGGAGATGCGGACCGCCTAAGTAATCAAATAAAAGACCCAACGAGAGTAGATTCGACTATTATAGGAAGTCCTAATAGAACCCAGGTACCCGACATCGACGATAAACTAGTCCCTAATACCCTCTATAACACCAATTCCCCCCGATTAGGCCTATGTACTACTTCCGAGATAAGTTAAATATTAGATTCCTAATCCACCGAAGTTTAATGGATTATATAAAAAGTTTCAATAATAGCACTTTGAGATGGGAGGGAAGATAAGTGTGGATAAAAAAGCCTTCGGTTTAGAGTTAACTATATTCACTTACATCTACTCTAGGTTAGAAAACACTATGTAAGCCATAGTGAGCACCTATTATACGTAAAGAGGGGCCGATGGGTCGAAGAACCCGGATAGATTTATGGAATACTTAAAGGGTTACTATGTGGACCTTAACACAGAAGTATAAGCCCTCGACCAACTAAGGATTATACGGTAAAAGGAGAACGAGAGTTTTGTTTATTTCCTCCCTAAATTTAAAAAGGAGCTCGTAGAAGTAGGAGGAGGACATTAGTTAAATATTATGAGGATCAACTACCTTAAAGGAGCCCTGAACACCATAATAAGAGCCCCCCTCATCAGCATAATCAATAAATTAACAACATATATTATATACACCTAGATGCTCTTGATGATAGGATCAGAGCTGGATAGTGAATTGTACTAAGCTCGCCGTGAGCGTCAATATAGGAGATCACCAACACCCAGCCAGAACAAAGTCGAGTCACCAACCAAACAGGACAATCGGATAGGATCACCTTAACCTGATCAGATGGATTGGGAACCCACTAAGGCAAGCCGGATAACCAAGGACAAACCAGTCCGAAGAAGGTCAAGCTAAGAGGAAACCCGCAAATACTATAATTACGGTAAGAAGGGGCACATACAATGGAGATGCCCTAGAGACCAGAAAAATAAGGAGACCAAAACCTCGAAAGGGAAGACCAAAGAGCACAGCGAAACAGATATTAACTCTGATCAGGACTCTGAGGACTCGGGAAAAGAGTAACTCCTAGTGAAAGTCGTTATTAGGAGGAACAAGTTATAAAGGAATAGAAGGTTATTAAAAAGAGTATAAATTATGACCTATTTTACGTTAATATCGGGATTAATAGGATACGCTATACAATTACCCTTGTTAATATAGGATATTTAATATACGCCCTGATTAACGACGCCTTCGCTAAGAAACTCCGTTTATTACGTATTAGTATTACACCTCGGAACTTAATATAAATTACCATTATAGTTCCTAGTATAATCCACTACATCACTTATACTAATATCAATATTAATAATTATAAATAACACCGATTATTCTTTTATATTATTCTTAACTAAAAAAACGACGTTATCCTTAGAAGGTCCTAAATGATTGACGATAACGTTATGGTTTACCCAGTGTAAGGTACTCTGTATATAAGTATTATAAACTACTAGGTAACAAAAAAGAAACCGGGTTAAGCCCGGTAAAATCCAAAGTTCCTAATCTAGTAATAAATTAGATTAGTATTCTCAGCTCTAATTAGGCGGGCATAGAAGAGAAGAGAGACTCCTCTTAGTATATCCACCTTAAATACGTTCTCTATAAGTTTAGTTAATATTAAAAAAGCTTTAATACTAAAAATGAAAATAAACCCAAGGACGAAACTCCCTACGTATTACTATAAGTTTTTGTATATCTTTAACTGAGATAAGGTTAATTAGTTACTATTATATTAAAATAACATTAACTACGTAATTCCCATTAAGAAAGACTTAATAGGGTAAAATAAACTAGTTATATGGGGACCCCTATATGGGATGTCTAGGGAGGAGCTAATTATACTTTGATGGACCCTCATAGAACTACTAGATAAAGGCTTTATTTGTGCTAGTAGTTCTCCTACTTCATCACTTATTCTATTTATTTAAAAACCCGGGGGAGGATTAAGGTTTTATGTCGATTACCGGGCTCTAAACGCTATCACCAAAAAAAATAAATATCCTTTACCCCTAATTAGCGAAACTCTAAGAACCTTAGCTAAGGCTAAGTGGTTAATAAACTTAAACGTTATTACTGTATTCTATAAGATTAGGGTTAAAAAAGGTAATAAATAGAAAATGGCCTTTAAAATAAGATATAGCTTATACGAATGGATAATGACTCCTTTTAGCCTAATAGGGGCCCCCGCTACGTTCCAAAGGTATATTAACCACACTTTATAGGACTTCCTAGACGAATTCTGCACCACTTATATCGACGACGTTCTAATTTATTTAGATAATTTACTTACTGATCATAGGGAGAAAGTTAAGAAGGTTTTAAGTCGTCTAGGTATTACCGGCTTATAAATTAATATCGATAAATACGATTTTGAGATAAAAAGGGTTAAATACTTAGGGTTTATTATTGATATAGGGAAGGGTATCTACGTTAACTCAAAGAAAATTAAGGCCATCCAGATATAGGAGGTCCCCCGATCAGTGCGAGGAGTCCGTATCTTTGTTGGTTTTGTAAATTATTACCGTTAATTTATACTAGACTTTTTAGGGTTAATACACTCCCTTATAACTTTAATGAAGAGGGATGTCCTATTTGTATAAAGTAATAAGTGTATAAAAGTGTTTAATAAGTTAAAGGCCCTCCTAATTAGTGCCCCTGTATTAGTATATTGGGATCCTAATTAAGCCACTATACTGGAAATAGACTTATTAGGTTATATGGTGGGTGGTGCTTTATTATAATACGATAACAAGGGTATTTTACGGTTTATTGCGTTCTTTTTACGGAAGAACTTACTAATAGAATATAACTACCTAATACACAATAAAGAACTATTAGTTATAGTCCGTTATTTAGAACACTGGGACTCTAAATTAAGGAGTGTAAAGGAGTTTACTATCCTAACTGACCACTTTAACCTTAAGTATTTTATAACTAAGAGGTAATTAAGTGAATACTAGGTTAGATGGTCGGAGTTCTTATCCTATTATAACTTTATAATCCAGTTCCGACCTAATAAATAAGTAATAGTCCCCGATATATTATTTAAACGAGAATAAGATGTTCCTAATACTTAGCGAGATGATCAACTAAAAGAACGGAGGATATAACTCCTAAAGGGGAAATAGAATATAATTATAGTAAACTGGGTAACTCTTAAGACGAATTAAATGAATACAACGGAATCCGTGGAAAGCACCATAATAGGTAATATGAATTAGGACGATAATCCTAAGGTTAATCGGTTAGAACCTATCCTAAACCCCTTTAAAGAGGAGCCCCTAAAATCCACTTAAACTAAAAGACTATAATTAAACAATTATTATTAGTTAATTAGGATAATTGTGAAAAGGGGGGACTATTAGTTACCATTATAATAAAAGTTGCCCATAATACTATTAGAGTACTTAATGGACGATAACGGTAAACTCTTTTAGAGGGAGAGGATCTGGGTCCCTTATTATGAACTCTTATAAACCCAGTTAATCTAAGAGTTCTACAACTTAACACTTAGTGGCCATCTTAGCAGAGATGTGTTAAAGGCTTTAATCAGCTACCACTTTCACTAACCAGGCCTATCGCAGGATATTCGACACTTTATAAGGAACTACGACGTTTATGGACAGGGTAATATATAACGGGACAAAAAGAGGGGTCTTCTAAAGCCCTTACCCGTCCCTAATTAGGTCTAAACAAAGATATTAGTCGACTTTATTATAAGGCTACCACCAACCCACCGTATAAGAGTAATAAATATTATGGTGGTAATAAACCAACTATCTAAGAATGTGATTTTCGAGCTACTTAAGAATATAATAATGGACATTATAGCTACGGCGTTAATACTTAGCCTAATTAAACACCATGGACCCCCGAGAATTATTATTTTAGATAAAAGCCCCTAATTTACTAATCGTATATAAAAACGACTTTATTAACTATTACAGATAAAACAACGTTTATCTATGGCCTTCCACCCGGAGATAAATAACACCATAAAACGAGTTAACTAAATAATAAAAACCTATTTCCGAGCTTATACTTCGTACACTTAAAATAATTAGGACGACCTACTTCTAATAGCGATAATAACTATTAATAACAGGGTTACCTCGTTAACAGGCCTTAACCCTTTCTTCACTACCCACGGCTATAACATTGACCTGATCAGAGTAAAGGAGACTTTATGGACTAAAGGAAAAACCCCCGCAGCTCGGGTAGAGGCCCTAGTCTCGAAGTTAAAGGAGGCCTCTGAATGGGCATAAGCGGCGATGACCTCCGCCCAAAAGCAATAAGAAGCCTCGGTAAATATACGACACTAACCTTCTAACCAGTTTCGACTAGGGGATAAGGTCTAATTAAGGCTTAAGAACGTCCATTCTAAGAGATTATTTAAAAAATTAAACTAAATGAATACAAAGTACACTATATTAGAAATAGTTAAATCCCATACTTACCGACTTAATACACTACTAGGTATTCATAACATCTTTTATATATCCCTAATTAGGTATACGGGAATTAACCCATTATTATCATAAGAACGAAATAACACCTAACCACCACCTCTACTAATAGACGACGAAAAGGAATTCAAAGTCGAAGAGATCCAGGGTACTAAGAAGATTCATAGTTCTTAGAAGGTTTTAATTAAGTGGAAGGGCTACGTGGAACTTATTTAGGAACTAGTTAAGTTATTAATGGAGATTGTAACTTTGGATTATTACGAGGCTAATTATGGACGAGTTCCTCTGAACGGGGAGGAGGGAGAGGGGGGGTAATTATAACGGGTTAGGCCCTCTTAGAGGCTTCGCAGCCTCTCAGCCATGGACTCCGTTTACCTAAGCCCGGCTTACCTAAGACGGATTAACCTTAGGCCTAATCAGAGTAAACGGGTCCTATGGGGTGGAAGACATTTTCTCCTTTTCTCTCTTATCTTAAAGATACTCGTAGTAGTCGCCATAGCTAGTTGCAATATACGTGCTTGGACCGTTACACTATTAATTAAGGTCTATAAAAGTAGAGCGATTAATTCCCAACGTATTAATAGAGCTATAACTAATATAATTAGGTTATGGTTTAAATACCTTACTATACCTAAAATTAAAGTTATTAAAATAATTAACTAATATAATATAAATAAGACAAGTATTCTTAAGGGTAGAGGATTTAATGGGCTCGTTCTGGGATTAGTAGAGACTTATTTTATTCGAAAAAAACAGCCTAGGTCACGTACTTATACATCTCTCATCGAGTATATCCCTATAACAAGTAAAGTGCTACCTCCACTTGTAATCTATAAAGAGAAGAGTGTTTAATAACAGTGGTTTCCTTTTAATTTAACTTTATATAAATTATAGAAATTTATAGTAATAGAAAATAAGTAGATATTAAATTTTATAATTATTAAGTAGTTAAAGAAGGTGTTTATCCTATTAATTACCCCCGGAGACCCCTAGAAGAGGAGATTATTTATCCTGGATAGTTATAGAAACTATAAAATAATTGTATTTATGTATCTCTATTTTAAGAGTTATATACACTTATTTTTCCTACTACTATATACGTCTCATATACTTTAACCTCTTAATTAATTAGTCTTTGGGCTACTCAAAACAGTATATAAAAAGGAACTCGGGTATTATAATTAATTTGAATATAGTATTATTATTAGTAAAAGGACGTTCCTTATTTATTACTATGAAACTCACTAAGTTAGTATAGTAAGTAAGAATATTATTAATAGGTAAAAGTGGACTAATTTATAACTAGTTAATATGGCTAGACCCTTTGTAAGCCCTTTGCTACTTTAGAATATAATAACGTTAGTGAAGAAAATAAATCAGGTCTATAAAGGGCTTACTAATAGTAATAATAGCGAGAAATGGGCAATAGAGTCATCAGTAGTACTATGGTCAACTCCTAGGAAAAGGGATGAACTTTAGGGTCAGCTCAGCTTATTCAGTAAGCTTGAGAGGGATATTAGTACTCAACGTCTGCTCTTTCGCAAAGTCCAAAAAGGCTTCGACGAGAAGGCCTATGAATTAGCAGTAGCCCAGCGAAAGATCATGGCATTGGAAGCAGAAGCAGAGGCCAACAGGGCGAGGAAACGAAACAAGGTCAAAATGAGCCCCAATTCGAAGTTTGCCAACATCGAGGCCATCCAACAGGCTCAAATCGAGGCAGGCGAAATCGACGATAGCACAGATGAATCCAGCGAATCTGAAAACCCTAGTGACGATGCTAATTGTATTATAGTCGCATCAGAATTAGTGGAATAATAGGGCGAAGTTGATGTATCGAAAAATGCAATACCATTTTTGGGGTAACCAAATATGGGGGGTAACCAAAAGTGGGTGTGGGACGTTATTAGGAGGCGAGGCATACAGGAGAGAGTGCTAACATAGACGTAAGGTATCGAAACGACTGCAAATAGCTATGAAATTTCGACTTGTCGCTTCACCTTCCTTTAAGTCTATGCGTTGAAAGAAGATCGAAACGGGGTCCATCATATATGAAAACAAGCAGGAGGATAGTCCCAGACGGGTCACCTCACCCGCACGAACAGTTTCGTAACTTTCCAATGTGCCGCACCAGCCTCTTCGGGGTCCATAAATACCGTCAGCCAGCTGCCCTGTTTTGACTCATTATCAATGAGCGCATTCTTTATCCTAGCATACTCAGGGAGGTCGAATGGCGCCTCAAGCTGGGACGAGCCCCAACTGTAGTTGCTCGACGAGGTCGACGATACTCCCGTAGAGACGGACCCCGGAGTCGTCTGTCTGCTGGGCACGAGCTCCCTTGTCCTTTCATATTTCTCGTTCAGTTGGCGATCGACTTGCCTGGGAATCTGTGGGTACTGCATGATCGGCACCGTGAAGTCGCACACGAAGCCGGGCTCTGGAAAATACCTGGCTAGCGCCTCGTCGGATTCCGCCCAAGAAGTCGCGTCCCAGTTCGCGGACCCAATGTCAGGCGTATCGCGACGCACCGCCTCCTCCTCAATGGCCATAATCCGCTTGCAAATCTCGGCCATCTTTTGCGCATTCCATAGATTTTCTCTTCGATTCGTGACGGCGTCCTGCCTCAACAGATCTGCCGCCGCTCTCCTGAGCATGGGATGCCGACACTTTACGGCGGTGTAGTACAATGGTGGGATTACTTCGGTGTCAAAGATAAAACGCGGCGTCGACATGGCCGCCTTGGAGGGATCCCGGGCTGATTTATTCGACGAGTGTATGAGCTCAGCGGAGATGCTTATGATGGTAGCGAATGCCGTGATATGGGCGTCGTATGACGTCTCGAGGGGCGATAGCGTTGTGCTGACCCATATCTTGGCCGTGTGGTAGTACAACAAGCACAACTTCCCGTTCCGCTTGGCATCATCCATGGCCGCGACAACAGTAAATGCAACGTGCCACCGGTTGAACTTGGCCAGGAACTCATCCTTCTCCCGAGCGAACTTCAAAATCTCCGGGTCATCCGCCGGGCGCAAGTACCTGGCCCTCTTCGCCTTGGCGCTAAAGCGCAGCGCGTCGTCAATGAGTTCATATAGGGCGACCTCGGCCTCATCCACTGTCGCGAAGAAGAGGTTCATCGCTGGGGGAGAGCGCAGATTCGACGGTATTGCGGCGGGATTGCTTCCGAAGAAGAACGACGCGAGACTTAGTCGGCTGTAGATGGGCACAAAGTGCTTCTTGATGACATCCACGTCACCCGAGGGGCCGGCGGCGTCGAGCTGCGCTAGAATGAGCCGGCCCTGGTTAATGTGTATCTGCGATGCGTCCTCGTCGCCCATCATGAACTCAATGCAAATGAACAGCAAACACGCCAGCAGGGGGACAGTCACGGTCGTCGACTCAGACGGCTTCCATTCCTGAAGACATTTGAGGGCCTTTCCATACTGCTCGGCCGCGAATGTGTTGGGAACCATGACCCAAGAGGTTCCTAGGTCTTGAGCGGAATCCTGCTCCCGAGAGAGCGACTCGTGCAGACTGCTGATGGCCAGCGCGGCATGGCGGATGGCAGGCTCGGCATGGCAGAAATGCGGCACCAGCTTCTTCCATAGCGTCGACCCTCCACTCCCGTCGCTGAAGATGGCTGGCGCCGAGAAGTTGCGGTAAAAGTCAAAGGCACGCTGCTCACGGATGCCGCCGGCCCAGTCGGCGAAGGCTGACACGGGAGGACTGAGGCGAGCAACATTGGAACCGGGAACGCCGCCAGGGTCGTCGACATTGGCTGGTTTCTGGGGCAAGTAGCCGTCGCATTTCCTCCCTGTCTTGGTGCAGCGGAGGCATGCCGGCTTGGTCTCGTCGCACTTGACCTTGCGGATTCTGCAAGGGACACGTCACGTCAGTATGGGCCGTACATGTATGTATGTATACTTGCACAAGAAGTAGATGATGCATGTAGACATGGTCGCGAAGAACGAGACGGAGACGGCGATAGGAGAGGGGCGGACCCAACTTGCACGTGACGCATCCGGTCCGAACTTTCTTGGACCCTTTGCGGCCTGATGCCGAAGATGATGACGATGATGCAGCGGGAGGCTGCAGCGACGTCTGCGGAGCGTCGGCAGGGTCTGTCAATTGTTGATCGGGCGACATGTGGATGGTCTCAGGGCGGCGCCCATGAGGCTGCAGTCGTCGGGCAGTCGGGTTGGTTGAAGAAGAGTCCGAGACGTAGTCCGAGGTCAGCAATGAGCTCCAAAGTCCCCAAATACCTAGATAGTAGCCTTGCGCTAGAAGCTATGCCGTGCCGTGCCTTGCCTGGCACACACCCCCCACGTCGTGTGGTATGCTGCAGAAACGAACGGGGTCTCTTGCAGACGATCACGAACAGAGCTGGAAATGCAATATCAATTGAAATGAACAGCCTCAATGCCGAGAGCCAAAGCGGGAGCCGGCTAGCCAGTGGAACAGGACATGAACGTCATGAACATCAGCAGTGGTTGGAATCATGGGATATGTATGGGACCACCAACCTGAACAGATGTGCAGTTAGGGCAAACAAACATTTGATCTCACGGCCAAGCCCTTCAAGTCCCGGGCAGGGCATGGCATAGAGCCGCGTCGGAAACTTGTCGAACGAGAGAGAAGAGAATCTCTCTGCCTGGCGAAGCTGACATCAGATGGGGATGGGTGCTGTTCTGCCCAACCAACTTCAGCCCTGGAAGTGGACCATCGTGCAGAGCGGGAATAGAGGTAATACCAATGCAACAACGCAGCGACAGCGCCCAGAACGAGTCCGAGGACGCTCAGAACCAGGGCGAAAAGGGCGCCGTTGGGGGGGGCAAAGGGTCCTAATTGTTAGTGCAGACACCCTGACATTGGCCGACTTGCTCGGACTTGAGTGCGAGCGAGCCAATCGCTGTAGCGTGGCCGTTTCTCCCCGCATCTCATCTCGTTGGATGACATTGCTGCTGCCAACAGGGGAATGCCTTCGCCAAATCTCACCAACAGCACATCATTGCCCCCCCCGACTTTATCATCACCGCCCCGCGGCACATACCCGCCAAGCCCCCGAGTCATCCTCCCAACCCGTTCATCTCGTTGCCTTACGGCCTGTTCATCCCAGCTAGCTCACCCTTGCAGCAGGCCATGGCCGCGTCAATTCGCATCAGCCCGGGTCTGCGCTGACTGCAGGAATCCCATCCCAGCCTGGGCTGTACGGCTGTACCTTTGCCCGAATTAACCTTATATTCACCAAGACAGCTGCGTCCGGTGGTTGTTGCCGTCTCTGTCTGACACTCAGCTTGCGATCCGCGAGCCTGCGAGCTTGCAAGCGATTGGCGATGTCGGGCACAGGACCTCTAGCGGCTCCATATCGCTCAACTTACTGGTGGCTCAGCATTCTAGGTAGACGTCCGAGTCTACCGTCACTGAATCCTAGCATCATCAAACGTCCGGCAATGTCGAGCTTGGCTGCGTACCGTCGTCCTTGGGAAAACATATTTAGACCTCTGCGTTCCCGTCGGAATGTTGGCTCCAGAAGAATCTCAATCCACTCAACGTCCTCAAGAAACCCAGGCCTCCCTCTCTCGGCTCCTTGGTGATTTCCCCTTTCGCTCTCCGAAAAAAAACCTTTGCGTGGATACCAGTTTCATCTCTCATTCATTCATCGAGCGTTGGTCGCCATGTTCTGCAGAGCCTCTCTTTTGCCCCTCGCGGCCGCCTTTTTCCTTGCGGGTGCTCAAGCGAACCCATGCCCGCCCACAGCCTCGACTCTCCCGTCAACAAAGTCGCCCAGCGACTCAAACATTGTCAAGGAGACCCTTGCCAAGATCCAAGCCGATCTCACCAACCTCACCTCCACCCTCAACAACGGTACGGGTATCGCCATCGGTGTAAAGTCCATCCACGAGGACAAGCCTCTATTCGAGTACTACCACACCCCGGCCGTTGCCTCGGCCAGCAGCACCAAGGAGGTAAACATCGACACCGTCTTCCGTGGTGGCAGTATCACGAAGCTCTTCACCGTTCTCTCCGCTCTCCAGAACCCGGATATCAAAGGGAGTGACCCCCTCACCAAGTATCTTCCCCAACTGAAGAGAGATGTGTTCAAGCCAGAGGGTCACTTCAACCCCGTGCCCTGGGACAACATCACCGTCGATGACCTGGCATCCCATGTTTCCGGAGTTGGCAGAGACAGTAGGAATTGGCCCTCATCTCATGTCGAGCTTTTCAAGTGCTGACAAGCCAACAGTCGCCCTCGACCTTGCCGTCTTCCCGAAAGGTCAATGGGAGAACCTGGGTCTGCCATCTGTCGCAGACGAGACGAGAGCCAAGTGCTCAGGCTTTTCAGGCACCCCAACTTGCACCAAAGAGGGTGCGTAATCCTCCAACCTGCCAATAAAACCCGAAGCTCCTCCGGTCTGACATTATCCTCACAGATCTCCTCGCTGCCCTGAACAAGAAGCCGCTCGTATTCCGCCCGCATACCGCCCCCGTCTACACCAACATAGGCATCTCACTCCTGGGCCTGATCGTTGAGGCTGCGACTAAAAAGACCTGGGATTCTGTTCTCAACGAGACCATCCTTCAGCCTCTTGGCCTCACTAACACCTCCACTACCGGCCCTGTCTCCGACTCCTGGGGATTCATTCCCGAAAATGATGAAGTTTGGGGTGCAGATCTTGGTATCTACACTGCGTAAGTCACCCACTTTCTATTTCTGCTCGCAAAAAGACATCAAAGCTGACGTTCTGCAGTGCCGGCGGTATCTACACAAACACCCGCGACATGTTGTCCTTTGGCACAGCAGTCCTTTCCAACAAGCTCAAGATCGATTCCGCCTCGTGGCTCAAGCCCCGCAGCTTCACTTCGTCGAGTGGAGTCTTCATTGGCGCTCCCTGGGAGATCCAATCTAGCACCACCCTCCTCCCCTACGGCGTGCCCATCTACATCTACACCAAGGCTGGTGATCTCGGATCGTACTCCAACGTCCTCTTCCTCATCCCGGATTTCGACATTGTAGTCTCAATTCTCACTGCTGGTCCCGACATCGGGTCCTTCATGTTCCCTACTCAGGTCATCACCCGCGTCTTCTCCGCTCTCATTCCCGCCCTCGAAAAGGCCAACAAGGAGGCCGCTGCCAAGGCCTTTGCCGGTACCTACACCGACCCCGAGACCGAATCTTCTGTGACCATCTCCACCGACGACGGTCCGGGCCTATCCCTGAGCAACTTGACCGTCCGCGGCGTCGACGTTCTTCCCAACATCCCCAACTACAGCATATCTAGTGGTGCTAGGAAGACGTCCAATGTGACGGCCCGCATCTACCCGACCAACCTTAAGGACGGAGAGAAGTGGTCGTGGCGCGCCATCTACAAGGACCACAACGTCGAAGAAATCGACAACAAGGTGTTTTTCCCCCAGGGAGGTTGCCAGACCTGGGCCTTGCTCGACGCCAAGAACTACAACTACCTAGCCATCGACGAGTTCACTGTTAGTGTCGGAGAAGACGGCACAGCCAAAAGCATCTCGCCGGCGGCATTTGGCGTGACGTTGACCAAGACTAAGTAAGGCCTGAGCACCAGGTACAGAGCAGTCGAACTCAGTATCTTCTTTGCCGGAGTGTCCAAACGTACATAGACACCAGTTCATATAGACCCTCATATCATTAATAGTGCCATTTAAGAATGCAGTTACAAAATCTCGATTACTGTCTACCATGACGCCTCGCCATGCGGGGAGCAAACAGATGAGACCGCGTGCGACCTAGAAACCACCGAAAAACCACCAATCAATCCCCCCTGACCCGTGATCTGGTATACATTTTGACACAAACAGAAAAAGGCCTTACATGAAAGCCAGGGAAAGATAATCACATGAAACAGAAGATGCCGCCAACGCCTCCGCGGTCTGTCATGCAACCAGAAACCTTTGCGGAACTGTAATCAGCCAACCCTTTCTCGCCGACTCCTTTCATCGTCTCGTACCGCTGCCGCGAACACCTATTGCTGCTTAACCGGTTTACCAGAAACTGCACCATCCTATGTAGTGCTGGCAAAGGTTCTCCAGCTTCGTTGCCTCTGTGATGAGCTTGTTGACTTGATTAATGACATCAAGCTCCTCATTCGACTTGAAGTCCTTGCCGGTCAACTTCTGAGAAACGCGATCCAGTACCTCGACGGCCCGCGCGTTTTGAATCTCGGCGGGGTCTTGTCCGTTGTTACCGTTGACAACACTGCCCTCGTGAGCCATTGATGAGTTGGTTCTTGAGCGGGATCGCGCGACTGGACCGCCACCCATGCCGGGTTCGCCTGCAGCAAGAAGCTCCGACGGCGCAACGTCTGCGTCAAGAACAGAAGGTCGGCGTGCGCGCGCACCTTGCGGCCCCGCGAGGGATTGCTCTCGTTCGGAGCGGAAGTTGGGCCCAGCAGGACTAGCCGCATTCGTAAGGCGCCAAGTCAGAAGGGGATCGTGAATGAACTGTGTTGCGTTAGTTATGACACTCGGAGCATCTGTGGTTTTACTTACCGCTTCCAAGACCGCCATGACACTGTCCTTGTTGTCTCGCAACACTCTCATGACATGTTCGCACGTTATGCGGAAACTTCCTTCAATGTTGCTCACTTCCATGGCGTAGGTGAGCATACGAGTGAGTCGGAATGGCACTCGTTCAGGATACTTCTCACGCTTCATGGCCACCTCGAAACAGTCGCCGAAGTCGATGTGGATGATCTTGCCGGTTACGCGGTCGAGCATCAGATTGGAGGGGTGACGATCGCCAAGGCCGAGGATGTATCCCACCATCGACATGACGCCCAGGGAGCGCGTGTAGTTGGTACGGCGCTCCAGCCAAGCCTCGGAACTCTTGCTCTTGAGCCACAAGACACGGTAGAGATCTTGCCCGGTGGTGTTATCCAGCGCGTAACCGAACACCTCCACCTTCTGCATGAGCGTCAGATTGTCGTAGTCGGGAGCCATCTGGAGCATGATGCGATGCTCGATATTAAGGAGGATCTTCCTGCTCTCACGGTATTCCCTAATTAGCACGTGGAGAGTGTCGCTGTTAGGGACCCATCCCAGGAGACCAGAGTTCTGCGAAAGCGGAATCGCGGGGTAGCGCTGGATGTTTAGATGACGCTTGTAACACTCCGAATCGTTTGCCAACAAGGTGTTGCACAGGCCGAACAACTGCATAACTCGTTCGTCCTGGCGGATGTCCTCGTGGCCCTTGAGCAAGAAGGCATACGACACACCATCACTGCCGCTGATGTTGAGTTTGCGAGGTCTTTGTTTACTGTTAATAACCGTGAAAGTACTCTCAAACTCCATGATGCGGACAATCGGCTGACCGCTGCGGTAGGTTCCGGGTACCGCAAGGTCGAGGTCCTTGGCAGCCAGCAACTTCGGAGAACAGTAAGGCAGCTCCAGCGTAGTAAGCTGAGGCAGCTGTCGTGAGATGCGCCGGAATACCTGATAGTAGAGGTCCCAAGCTTGATTGAGATCGTTGACGTCTCGGCTGGCCTCATACTGTCGGCACCACTCGCGGGCTTCGGTGAGATCTCTCCCAAAGGCCTGGGTGAAGGAGATCTCGCGCAGAGTCTCCGGGCCACGCTCCAACTGGTCATGCAGCGGCTCCAGGGTGGCAAACATCCCCTCAATGTTGTGGTCACCAAAGTAAAGCCGCGATGCTTCCTCAAGTCCCTCATGCCATTGTTCGTGCCAAAGAACCGCGACCCTGATAAGCTCGTGGCTGACAATGTCGGCTTGGGAGACGAGGTTGGCGCTGTGTTGACGCATACTATCCATAATCTGAGCAGCGGATCGCGACCTGCGAGTGTTTTGCGACGACTTCATCGCGACAGTCAAGGGGTAGACCAGCGCCTGCGGATGGGCTCTACCAACATCCGCCAGCAGGCTGTGGATCGACTGCTGCACACGACGCGTCGGCTGGTTGATTCGGGCGATGAGCTGAGGAATGACCTCAAGCCATGTGTCGACGCTAACGTTGGTGAACCCCTCGGTGACGGCCGCATTCACGTCGGCACTGGCGCCGTGGGTAAACCACAGCGTCAGCAGACGAAGGGTGTCCTGAAGAGAGCTACCCGCAGACAGCGCGATCGACTTGAAGAAGCCTCGAACAGCTGGCACAACGTGCTCAATGACCATGTGGTCAGTCCTTTCACCCCGAGCAGACAGTGCCTGGACAATCTCGAAATTGGCCAAAGCCCACGCATGCCATGCCTTGTACCAGCGGGGATTGTACTTGGTGGCCTGGGAGTACGAGGTCAGGATGTCCTGAACATGCTCGTACGGCCAGTTTTCTTTGTTCAAGGCAATGAGCCACTCGCCCTGGCGGAGGTAGCACTTGGCCAGGAGAACCGTCTGGTCGTACAATGCTTTCTGGGCCTGCGGGTTCATGAGGCTGGGGTCGATTTGGTGCGGAAACCCGTAGTCACTCGTGAGGTCCATTCCGTTGGGGGCTTGGGCCGTGATATGGGCCTTCGTCGCCTCGTAGCGGTGCGCAGAATCGTTAGTAAACTTGCGCAGACAATAGAGAGTCCTCTCGGAGATGCCCGATTGGCGCAACCCGGGCTGTTGGCCGACCTCCCACTCGAACTTGAGCATGGCGTAGATGATTTGAGAAGGGATGTTCCTAGGCACAGCTGCATTTGGCTGCTGAGGTCTCTCGTTCCAGTAAGGAATCAACGTCTCCAGAGGAGCGTCGACGCCGATGAGCTGCTTCAAAGACTTCTCGGCGAGTCCCATACGACCGGACTTGCGGCAGAGATTGGCGAATTTGATCCACATGTGTATGTTCTCTGTCGGGGTTATCACCAAAGCGCGAAGACGCAGCATCCTTTGCCACACTTCGACGTTGCGCTGGCAACCCTTGAGTCTCGTTTCCCAGGTCCGGCGCATCGTGGCCTTCTTCTTCTCGTCCGTTTGTTTGTACACAATGAGTTCCTCGAGCTCTGCCAACATCTGGACTCTGACCACGACTTGGTAGGCGCGATTGTACGACTCGCTGACGAGCGCACTCAGTTCCGTGTCCAGACCTTCTCTGGCCTGTTGCACGCAGTTCAGAGCTTCCCTAAACTGATTGCGGTGCAGTGCGAGAATGGCACCAAAGAAGGATCGATCAGTCGAGTATCGCTTCATAGACTGCAAGTAGCTGTCCATAGAATCCCACTTGCCCAGGCCCCACGCGGCCGCAGTTGCGAGAGGAGCGATCAGTCGCTGGACATCCGGAGAAGAGTTGGACCACGTATTGCTGGCAAGGCCTGCAAGGGCCTCCCACTCACCCAGGGCGTGCAAGCAACGCATCTTGCCCATGATGATATCGACGGGCACAGGTTTGTCCTCGGGAACCTCTTGTTCACGCTTCGTGTAGAAATTAAGCGCTTCCTCCCATCTCTCCAGCTTCTCGAACCATGTCTCTCTAAGTTGAATCCCCTCTTTATAAAGCTGTGCTTTGCGGAGAATACCAATGGCTGCGTCGGACTGCTGGAGTTGGTTGTTGATCACAATAAGAGCTTCAACGGCCCCGCTGCTTTGGTCCTGCAGAAACTCCAATTCCTTATAATGGAGCGCCTTGGCGTAGGCGTGACAACGAGCGGCCTCCCGACCGAGAACCCTTATATCGATGGGTAGAGCCTTATCGTCGTGTTCCATAAACTCGGCGAGGTTGAGCAGCAGACCGAGCAGATCAGGGGGCACGTTCTCGGACTTAATGGCGCTTTCAATGTTCTGAATCAGCTCGTCTTGGAACTGCTCGTATAGCTCGCTCCAGCAAGACACGAATGCCGAGTTGAACAGCTCGCGTGCAAGCGGCAGGTATGAACTGGCAAGGGCGGCGCACGCGCGAAGGGCATGATTGGGCGACTCGGTGAGCAAGGTCGTGGAGAACCTACGAAGCCATTCCTGCCAATCCTCCTTGGTTGACTTGCCCTTCGTATCCCACGCCTGCTTGAGATGAATCGCGTTCATCTCCAACTTCTTCGCCCCAAGGTCAGCAAATGCTGCCTGGTCGTCGATTCGGTCGACGAAACGATCGCCCGCACCCAGGTCTTGGGGGAGGACCTCGCCCTTTTGAAGCTTGTTCACCAGCAGGTCGTAATTTTGGTGCTGGATCTGGTGCTGTGCGAGGACCTTGTTGACGGTGCCCATAAAATGGAGGTAATCCTTGCCGAGCTGCTGAATCAAGGCACAGAGAGTGTCCAGAGCGGCAACCCGGAGGGTGACATCGCCGCTGGCCAGGATTCGCGTGAGGGGGTGAATGATCTTGGCTGCGTAGTCGTTCAAGTTGACCTGATAGGTGATCTTGCCAATGGTCTCGATTGCTTGCTTTCTCAATGGAGGAGGTTGCCCTTGCTTCTCAAAGGTCCTGACAATAACAGGAATGATCAAGTGCATGTATTCCTCGGCGCTGGAGCCGAAGACCAAGAATGCGTGCAGCACCTTCTCGGATGGCAAGCGCCGGGTGGTGGTGTCCTTCTCAAGCACACCAAGCATGAGCGGGAGGAGCCCTGCCAAGTAGATCTTGAACTCGCCTTCCAGAGACCTAGAAATGGCCTCCACCAGGCCCATGATGGTCGACTGCAAGGTGCTTGTGGTGTGCCAAAATTCTTGACAAATTTCGACAATCTCGGGAAGGAAGTTGCGGATGTGTTGTCGCACAATCGACACGAGAGTGGCCAGCTGGCTGAAGTAAGAGTCGAGGCGCGTCTTGTCTGCCGCACGAATGACGCCCAGGAAGGCCGGGATGATTCGGTCGAGGAAGGACACACACTCCAAGCCGAGGGTGCGGAAGATGTTCATGATCGCCTCGATTACGGACGCATGGTGACTTGAAAGGGAGTTGTCCTTGAGAATCTGCAGAAGCGCATTGATGACAACCGTCGGGAAGTACTCCTTGCTGGACGGTGTAAGGCCGGTCATCATAAGGGAGATATCGGTCATCTGTGTGCTTTCGACGCGGCGTTGAGCGTCCGGCCGACGCTGCTCGACCTGCTGATATTTGTAAGGGTCCAAAGCACCCAGGATACCCATCAGCTTGATGGTCTCCTGTCGCAAGGGACCGCGCTGGCCTTCCGTGCGGATAATGCTTTGAAGCAGCTCCAGCAGCTGGGGGTACTCGAGGTACGGCTCGATAACATATCCGGAGTTGCTGGCCAATTGACCTAGAGCGTGGAGCGCCGCCTCTCGCTTGTTGTTCGAGCTCTGATCTTGCAGGGCCTCAATGATGAGGGGCATCAAGCGGTCCTTGTAGGGCAGAACCTCCTCGCCGCCGACTGTTGCCAGCTCTCCGATCGCTCTCAAAATCGTGGCCGCCACAGAGGCGCTAGAGTCATTGGCTTTGGGCAGGAGGACGGACATCATCGGGTCAACGTATGGCTTGACCAGTCCCTGTGCGTTTTGCACGAGCAGGCTAAGCAGCTTGGCGCTCTCCTCCTTATTTCTGGCGACATCAGAGAACTCGAGCTCTGTCAGGAGCTGGATAAGCGTCTTGCGAAGGGAAGGAATGACGTATGCCGGATTATATCGGGCAAGACGACCAATGATAGAGATCGCAACTTCCCGGATGGCAAAGACCTCGTCGTTCAATGCAAAGAACAGCGTGCGAATGTTCTCTGCCTTGGCGAGATGTCTGTCGAAACGCTCGTCGAGGGCGGCAAGAACAGTCCGTCTGATATTCGGCTCAGGATCCGACACGCCCACGGTCAGCAGTCTTTCTATGACATCGCCAACGACTTGGAGCGCATGGTAACTAGTCTGGTTGACGATCGGGTCACGCACATAGAGCTGGCAGCAGGTGAGGGCCGCAGCCTCTCTGGTCTCCGCGTCCTCGTCCTCCACGTACTTCACAGCGACATCCCGCACGAACTCATTGAGAACATGCCCCGTGAAGTCGAAACTGCCGAGGGTGTTGAGAGCAAGCTTCACTTCAGCCTTGCGGTGTTCGTATGCCAGGGGATCCTTGGAGTCCTTTGGAACGGCGGGGACGGCGGTCAGCGTGTTTGGATGAGGAGCTCCCAGCGGCTTGAAGGGTTCCCCACACAGAACCATGCTGAGCATATCTAGCAGGCGGTTCTGGATGGTGTCCTTGGCGGGTGGGATGTAGAAGGCCATATCGACGAGGGCCTGAGTCAGTTTGGGCGTGAGATCGCATTCGAAAATGGGATCGAGCAGCGCCTCCATGTACTTGCTCAGTGTCTGGCCAACGGCGACGGCGAGGCGACTTATGCACTCGAAGACGGCGTCGACCGGACCCCGCTTGCGCGCGGCCAAACTGAGGCCTTCTCTCACGTGGGTCATGACTCCATCGAGGTAGGGGGCGATGGCACTCTTGACCGAGTTGGCGATGTTGCCGATGGCCAGGAAGGCGTCATTTCTCTCCTTGTCCTTCTTCAGCATGCCGGACAGGTAGACCATGAACTTGTGCAGGTAGCTCCGGTCAAATTCAGCAGGAGAGTAGCTGGCGAGATCGGGGATGAGGAGAACGACGGTCTTGCGGATGGTCACGTCGCGGTGGTCCTTGTAGCGAAGGACAATCTCGCAGGCCTCGGGGTAGTGGTCCTGCATGAACATGCCGCCCTGTTCCAGGAGCTCCTTGAGCATGAGAAGCGAGGCATGGATGTACTCGACGGTGCCGTGCTGCAGCCCGCGCATAAGTTCGGCGTATGCCTTCTCCATCCACGTCTGTTTCAGTTCCTGGTCTCTCTCGCGAATGATGCGGAAGCAGGCCGCGACCGTCTCGGCGGAGGTGGCGCGGATGAGGTGACGATTGTCTCTCAAGCTGTTCCAGATGAGATCCAGCACCAAACCGACGTAGTTGTACATCAGCGTGGGCGCCTGTCTCGCCAGCTCGCGCAACACGAGAGCGGCGCTGTAGCGGCGCTCCTCCACTCTTTCGCTCTGCAGCCATTCGAGGGCCATCTGGGTTTCGGATTCGACCAGCTCGCTTATCATAGAACCGCCCGGTCGGCACATCTTTCCCAGGGCAATGGCGGCAGCTTGCATGGGGTTGATATCCTTGCCGCGGAGGATTGTCTTGAGGTTCTGGTTGAAGCGGGCAAACATCTTGGTTGACTGCTCGGAGACTTCGACATCGACAAGGGAGTCGAGGGCGTAGACGCCGCCCAGGCGTTCGGAGGAGTCATTTCCGTGGGATATTAGCTGGGTGATTTTATTGTTGACTTGACCGTAGATGGTGTTAAACTGGTCGAGTGGGAGGTCTGCAAGAGGTAGGTCAGCAGGCTGGCACGAGAGGCGAGGGGATGGCGCTGAGGGGGAACGGCAGCTTACCTCGATGGCAAACGAGCACCAGGTCTCTAAGCTGAAGTGCTGCTCGCTTTCGAACATCGTCCGAGGTCCTAGAAGAGGGTCAGAGGCCGGCCGGAGCTTCCAGGTTGTCGCACTGGAGGTAGAGAGGAGGAAGAACGAACCGTGATCTCAGGTCCCTGACAATATTGTCAAGTCGCTCGAGAGCGATCTGCTGTTGGGTCGCCATGGCTCACTGGCTGGCGCACCCGAGCATTCGAGGATCAGAATGGGAGAAACATCGACTGCGGGGCGGAGACGATTCGTGTGTGTTCTGGGGGAATTGAGGATGAGGTATCGTGAGGTGGTGTCTTGTCAGTGGATTTGGACGTTTGGGAGTGTGCGCGCTGTCGAATGTCGAACGCGAGGAAGCCGCAGCGGTCAGGGCTGTTACAGATTCACGGCTTGTCGTCTTTGAGAAGTGTTGAAAAGAACAGGATGTGACTGTGCCGCGCAACAAAAGGCGGGATGGAAAGGCTCTGAATATGACAAGGCTGAAGGTGTTTGAACCAGACCAGACGTCTGTAGTGACGGAAAGTGCGACACGGGCCCCAGGTTGTTGGAATGGAGGGTCAACCGTGGGAGCAACCACAGAGGGCAGGAGGTACCGATGTATACTGTGTGCTGACCTGCACCCTGATGGTGCAAAAACCACATGATATGTGGGGATACACACTGTTGGCACTGTCTTGGCCCCACTGTGGCATCCAATTCCTAAACTCCTAAACCGAGGAGCTTCAGCGGCTGCAGTGGGCGCACCTGCTGACCTCAGTAAGGGAAGGTATCCGTAAGGTGGAAGTAAGCCCCCAACACCTACCCCTGTAGCTCCCAATTGAGCTGCCACCCGCCCGCCACTCTTATCTTATCGGGAGCAGGTGGCAACGCGACAGGTCTGAGGTCGCATCTCCTGCAATCCACCAACCTTAAACATCGCGACTCAGACATTCCAAACTTTTGGCTTGCTGCCGCAAATCCTCTGATCTTGGAACTTCGCCGCACTCGGCTTCTCGTCAAACTCTTTGAAAGTCTAATTTCGAGCTAGCACATCTGCATTTGCCCGACAATCCCCCCTTACGACGCGATCACAGCCAGCCATCGCGATGGGAAACGACGGAGGCTCCATTCCAAAGCGCCGCGAGCTCGTCAAGGAGGCTGCCCGCGCGCTCACTGTCAGCGAACTGAAGGCGAACGCTCTCGAGTCCCTAGGCCATGCTTGGACCCACGATCCTCTCACGACCCAGCCGCTCGACATGGACAATGTCGTTTCGGATTGGCGCGGCCGTCTGTACAACTACGAAACCATCCTCCAGGGACTGATGCCGTCCGACGATAGCACCGCATCGCCGCCGTCCAACAACCCCGACTCCCAAGAACTCACATTCACCTCGACCGGCATTAAGTCGCTGCGCGACATCGTCAAGCTCAAGCTCCATCAATACTCACCGCCGGGGTGCAAGAAGTCCATCCGGGCGTGTCCCATTTCCCTCAAGGAGCTGGGTCCCGCCGTCAAGGCCGTCTACCTTGTGCCGTGCGGTCATGTGTTTGCCGAAGTCGCCATCAAGGAGATTCAGGAATCGGCATGCCCCGAATGTAGTGAGTCGTTCATGAGCGAGAACGTGGTGCCCATCCTCCCGGCCGAGAAGGGCGACATTAAGAAGGCGGCACAGAGGATGGACGACCTGAAGGCCGCAGGATTGACACACAGCCTGAAAAAGGACAAAAAGGCGGGAGGTAAGAAGAAGCGCAAGGCAGAGGAGGACTCGAAGGAAGATGGAAACGGCGAGACGACGGAGAAACGCAGGGCCACGGAGGATGCTGTGGCCGCCAAGACCGCAAAAAAGGAGGCCTCGAGCAGGATAAGCGGCATCAACAACGCCATGGCTGCGTCGCTGACAGCTAAGGTCATGGCCGAACAAGAAGAGCTGAGCAAAAGGAAGAAGATGGCGGCGTCGAAAGCGTAGACGCGTGGCAGGTGCAGCCAACATGTACAATACAATTTAAAATGATACCCGAGATCCTCAACATCAATGGCCACAGGTGCTTGTGCGGAAAAAAGACGTTTAGATCATTCCTAATGCAACCTTCTACTTGGTCTAAGGCAGACGACCCCGACGCCAAGCTAAGCAGACCCGATGCTATTCTTTGTACACAGTCCATGTGCTCCCCTCCGTTTACAACTCGTCCTTGGCCTTGGGCTCAGGGGGCTCAAGCAGCTCGTCACAGGCGGCAGGCGTGCCAACCTCCATCTTGTACACACACTTCTCCGACTCGGAGACCTTCCATAGCTCCTCCGTCTCGCTGCAGGCCAGCCACACGTCGGTACGTCTCTGCGGGCCGTTCCAGCAACCCTGGCCATTCTCATAGCGCATGACCATGCGGAGACCCTTGCCGAGGCTCTTGCCATCGACGCGCTCCTCGTCGTCTGCCATCTCCTTGTCGATGCGGACAAAGTTACCCATGTTGGTGCTGCCGCCGCCCTTCTTGGATTTCTGGTTGGTCTTGTCCATCCAGCACAGTTCGTACTCGTACTCGCCGACCTCGGTGCTGATGCACTTGTGGCTGAGGACACGGAAGATATCGTCGGTGCCGTAGTCCTTCTCGAGGTCCTTCTCCTCGTTCTCGAGTTGACGGCGCTTGTCGTTCAGGTTGTTGTTGGCAGCGTTGAACGCATCGCGTGCAGCCGTGACCAGGCGAGACTCCACGCCCGGCTTGGCGTTGTCGGCCATCAGACCGTTCTCAATGAGCCAGACGCGGAGAATGTTGACCTTCTCGTGAATGAATTCACGGAGGAATCCGGGGAGGTAGGCCTCAAAGTTGTAGACTAAGATGGTTAGTAATAGTTCAGCAGGTTAGGGGTGTAACATACGGATGTCGGTATCGGTGCCCTCCTCGCCCTCAAACTCCTTCCAGTTGATGCCCGATGTCTCGGAGTCTTCGGCCAGGACCTCCGTGATATCGGTTTCCAAGTCGTCCGACTTGGGCTCGCTAGCCGCGTTCGCGGCATAGTCCTCGTAGGCCTTGACAGCCCGCTTGACACCCTCGTCGTTGAAGTTGGGGTTATATTCCTCCTTGAACCTGCTGAGAATGCCCTCAAGCTCGTTGACCTTGCTTCGAAGATCGTCGCGCTGGGCAACCACGTCTTCGAGGACCTCGCGCAGTTCCGTGACACGGCTCTTGGCTAGGCTGAGAAGGTTGCCAAGCTTTCCGCCGGTGGTGCCGTCGCCCTTAACGACCTTGCCACTCTCGGAACGCTCCGTCTCCTGCAGCTTCTGCTCGAGCTCCTCCTTCTTGGCCTCGAGGCCCTTGACCTCCTCCTTCAGGGTGTTGACCTTGGCCTCGACCCGGCGACGGAGCTCTCTAGACTCCTTGGCCATCGTCTTGCGTCGCTTGGCAGCCTTCTCAATAGCGGCCTTGCGTTCAGCCTCGACGCGACGGTACTCCTTGCCAATCTCTTTGCACTTGTTCTCGCACTTGACGCCCCCGATCTTACTGTACTCCTCGGTTCCATCGCAGCAGAGGTCATAGTCGCAGTGGCCGTCGTTGACGAACATGAACGGTACATAGGCACCAGTGTGGCCTTCGTTGGCGCACCAGAATCCCGGCAGAGCATTGGCCGTCTTGGTGGTGCCCGTCAGGGAGCCGGCGAAGGGCTGGGGAGGAGAGAGGGGGTCGAGGTAGGCACAGGCCGCGGTGCCAGGCTCGTCGGAGCCGTCTGGGCAGTCGCAGGTGTTGTCATTGACTTGCTTGACGCTGAGCTTGATCTCGGGGTGGCCGATGCAGGAGAAGGACTCCTTGGATTCGAAGAACTTGGCGACTGGGGGAATTATGTTAGTGACAGACAACAGCCAGACGAGTTGGGCATGAATTGGCAATAGAGAAAGGACAGGAGACAATAGCAAAAGACTACGAATGCATTGTGGCCCGTTCCCGAAGCTTGACAAGCTCAAGCAGCACAGATTTCCTTTGTTGATGTGGGCGTTGCTACTCACATTCTGGGCCAACACCTCTGGGCAAGCTGGATGCAGAGACGGGGACAGCTGCAGACAGGAAGGTGCTAGCAAGCACCATGCTGTAGCTTTGACGCATCTTTTTGAGTGTTTAGGGCCTCACAGCCGGCATCAACGGGCGAGGTCTGGTCGGATTCAGAGGAGTCGGTGTGGTGGTGGTGAAGCTGGCAAGATCCAGTCCAGGTGGATGTCGAAGTGCAGGTCGTGGAACTTCCAGCTCACCCAAAACGCTTTGGTGGGTTCAAGGTTCCAGTGGCTGACAGGGGAGTCGGAGCTGGCGCTGGTGGCCCGGGCAGCCGCTGCAGGGACAGTCACGTGAAGGATCCCCTGTAAAGATCCACTAGCGGCGTTGAGGCGAAGCAGGTCAGCCACTGAAACAGCGCCAGTTCAGGGAAGGAGCAGTGGGCAGAAGAGGAACGGCGAAGTAGTGTACTTGAGGTAGGTGAGTACCTTAAGGTAACAGGATGGAAGGAAGGGAAAGGGGGAAAGGGAGAAAGGTACGTACCCTTACCCCTCCAAATCGCGGGGCAAAATGTTTTTGCTGCATCTCGAATTTTGTCACATTCGGCCGGCAGATCATGCATCATCTCCAGGCGTATTTCGACTCGCTGCAGCACGTCGTGTCGCTTTCTCCCTCGTACATCCGCCCTGAGATAGAGATTGCGATCTGCCAAAATGGCTTCAAGCTCCAACATCTCACCCGCCGCGCTGAATACGCTGTCCGACACGGCCATCACGCTTCTGCAGCAGCTTGAGGCCGTCCTCCTCAGCGTCAACGCCGGCAAAGACGAGCCAAAGCAGGCCTCGGCCTCCTCGACGGCCTCGGTCGATGCTCTTGCCCTTGCGCACGACTCCGCCTCCCTGATCAAGGCGCACTCCACCAAGATCTCCGTTCTCATCATCAACGAGCCCTTCACGCCGTCGGCCATTAGCAAAGTCCTGCGCGAGCTTGTCGCCGGCCCCATTCCAGGCCTCGCCACGGCCGCCCAGGCATGCGATGCAGGGCGTTACACGGCGACTGTTCGAAAGGATCTGTCATGGAAGTGTCACGTGGTGCTGAAGGAGCTCAGGGGTCTTGTTGAGAAGATACCCAGGGATGGCAAGATTCTGTCTGCTGCCCAGAAGAACGGCTCTGCATCCACGGCGGGTAAGGGCAGCATGGCCGCCACGGGTGTCATCTGGTCCGCCTGCGACGAGGTCATGCAGTTCTCCAAGGGTGGAATAGGCAGCTGCTTCATCAAGAAGGTCGAGGAGTTTAGGGCAACGCTGAGGGATGTCGTGGAGGAGCTCAAGGAATGGGGTGAGGAGGAACCGGACGACGACGATGATGACAGCGACGCCGACGACCAGGACCACGACTCCGCGCTGGGCTCCATGATGCCTTCCACGCAAGAGCTGATCGACGACATTATGTCGGGACAGCAGGCGATTCCGCGTGACGACCCCGACGGCATCCGCGACCGGCTCGAATCGTGCATGAAGCGGCTCAGGCTGACCACGCTCCTCTACCAGGCCATCGTCAAGAGGCGACTCAAAACGCTGCCGGCGTTGCCTGCCGACGAGTCCATCATTCCCGAGCGCCTGGACGAAGCTATGCGTGTCCTCAGGAAGCTGCCGCACATGTTTGATGAGTTGGCGGGGGCGTTTTATGAGCTCTCACCTGATGAGATCGACCGCGTCATGAAGCTGTGCTTCAACGAGATTACCGCGCTGTCGGAGCTACTGAAGAAGCCGTGGAGCGGCGAGGCGGATGAATTCTCTGAGTGGGTTGTCAAGTTTCAGGCCGAGATGAAGAAGGGCCGAATGCCAAATCGGCTTCTATGCGAGCATCGGCTTGTCTAGATTCACGCGGGAGCTAAGGCGGCCACGATGCAACATCCGCCGTAGCCACGCGCTATCACTGTGTTCCGACCTGTAGAGACCTGGCCGTCAAGCGAGCTCAAGCTCATCTTGCCTAAGCCATGACTGTGTTGAGGAAGTCATTGGTCATTTGACGCTACGGGTGTCAAGGTCGTGAGGCGGCAGCGAGTGAGACATGGCGACTTGGAGGGGCGCATCACCTGTTGGGGGGGGGTGGGGGAGCATCACGGTCACGGGCGGGTCAGAAAGTCATCTGCTATTATACGCGCTCGCACGCGCGGCCGTACGGTCGCTACCTGCAAAAACGTGATGAATGTATATAAACTCGCTCGGCCAACATGGCTGGAATGTTTGTTAGATTGGTAGAACAACATGGGCGAGGAACAAATCGAAAAGGGCGAGACGGGTGAGCTGCCCGTCGGGGTCCCCAAGGGAGGCCGCAAGCTCAAGGTTGCTGTACGATCAAAACCTCGACACATCAGTGAAGCGCCGCATTTGCTTACATGGTGGTTTCCAGATTGTTTTCGTGACGCTCAGCGGCAAGATTGCAAACATTGCCACCAACATTCTGACCCTCCCGTACTACCGCTTCTACCAGCAAAACACCCTTCTCCCCGTCTTGGCCATCGCCAAGAGCGTCGAGGACCGCGAGAATGATGACGAAATCTCGGCACAGCTCAAGCGCTGGCGGGACCGCAAGCTGAGCGAGTTCCAGCTCGTTCAAGTCGCCGTACGTCGTCCGACCGTGCCGTCGTGAACCTCGCAGCTGACACGCACCAGAGCACTCTGGTCTCGGCCGCCGTCATCGGCTGCTTCTCCTGGCCGGCGCCGGACTCGCTGCACTGGCTCAGCCCGGCCTTCTGGTACGCCAGCATCTCGCTCTCGCTGTTCTCCATCCTCCTCGCCTCGTCGGAGCAGTTCATCTTCCAGACCATCCACCGCTCGCCCAAGCCGCGCAACGTCGACAAAGAGCTCGCCATGATCCTCTACATCCGCCGCAGCCGCTCCGTCGATCCGATGCACTCCCCGCTCGAGGAGGTGCCGCCCATCCCGCAGATCCGAGCCATCAAGATGAGCGAGAACGGCGGCTGGTTCCCCAAGGAGATGCCGCTCGTCGAGATCCGCTGGAACATGATCTTCACCTGGCAGGCGCCCATGATGCTCATGGCGTACTCGGCGCTGTGCTTCTTGGGCGGGCTGACGGTGTACGTGTGCGCTCCGCTGTACGATGGCCAGGGCTGGGTTGATGCGAGCAAGGTGCGCGCCCCGTCTTTGTTGAATTCTAATTCTGTCGCTGACCAGACCAGGCGGCTGTGTTCTACCTCGCCAGCTTCTTCTTCTGCGGGCTTACCTTTATATGGTGTGCTTTCTGGGCATACCGGTTCGTCGATCTGGAGGACCCGTGAATGCTAGATGCTGTTGGATGCATGAGTGAGATGGGTGGGCATTCTGCATTCTGTGTATCTGGTTCATCGATCTGGAGGAAGTATTTACAGATACTGGATTGCATGAGAATGAGATGGAATCGGACGTAGCCGAGCTGGATGATGCAGCCACCGGTCGCCGAATGACTCACGCCGCGCTTGGGTTTGGCTGGCGATAATTGGCACTTTGACTTGTGCGACCATAGACATTTATATAGACGGACACGACTAAAATGCTACGAATTTCAGCTGTCGCAGTGTAGTGCTGGTTTCAATTCAAACACGCTCGCACACCCAGAAACATGTCTTGCTCGGTCGAAGACATCCTCAAACACTATGAATTCGACCCGTCCATAATCCAGCGCGTCGCGACGCGCAAGTACAAGCCCCCCCTCTCCATCGAGCCGCCGAACCCCGCGTGGCCGGAGCACTTTGAGACGCTCAAGGCCCGCATCTCTGGAGCCCTCGGCCCCACGGCCGTGAGCATCAGCCACGTCGGCTCGACCTCCGTCCCCAACCTTCCGGCCAAGGCCGTCATCGACATCGACTTGACCGTCCCGGATCCGTCGGCCGAGGCCGCCTACGCGCCCGCCCTGGTGGCCGTCGGCTTTCAGTTCCTCACGCGCGAGCCCGAGTGGCACGGGCACCGCTTCTTCGCTATGTGCGAGCCCTACCACGCCAACCTGCACGTCTTCGCGCCCGGGACAGCGGAGCTCGTGCGGCACCTCATCATGAAGGAGTGGCTCACGGCGCATGAGGACGACCGGGAGCTGTACGCGCGGACGAAGATGGAGGCGGCAGATGTCAGCAACGGGCTGGGGGAGACTGTGATGGAGTACAACCTCCGCAAGGAGAATGTCATTCGGGAGATTCTAGAGAGGGCCTTTAGGGCGAAGGGGTACCTTCCCAGGTTGACTGGTACGTCTCGCGGAAACTGACATTGTGGGGTTGTTCAGTCAGCCCGGCTCCAGGCTGGCTGCGGTCACGGAAGGATCTACTTGAGCGCAACTCCCATAAGTTCCAGACCAGTCCAATTTAACAGGAAGTTGCGCGGTTAACCGGAGTGAGTTGCAGTTGCAGCCGTGCCTGCTCAAGTGCATGGCAACAGCATGGATTGGATGGTGCCTTCACTGCCGCACCCACAACAACAGCCCGCACAACTCATGGATATCCTCTTGCTCTTGATACTCTCCTGGCTTTCCGCACTGCATAATGCCGTGTTGAATGACCTGAGAGTTGCAGTCGTGCCTGCTCACAGGGCTGGCCAAGTAGCCTAGCACAGCATGGCGCTGCACTCCCACACGCCCATAACAACAGCATGCACAACTCGTCAATATCCTCTTTGCCTCTCATCATCCTCTCCTGGCTCTCGCACTGCATCACGCCGTGTCGCAGCCTCATTCCCAACCATTGGGTTCGGGCTTGTGTCCCATCAGCCAGTCACATCAGCAATGGAACTCGACGTTAACCCAAATAGCGGCACACAAGAAATCCGAGTACTTGGACAACGATTTCGTGTCCCGAATGCTGCGATGCTCTTGTTTCGGCTGAAGAATCGCACGCCGCCGTTGCCTGGACTCTTCCCGCGGCCGCCGGATCGGTTCCGAGCCACGCTGGCTACAACATCTCCCCATGCCTCCCCCAAAACAAAACATCATCAAAACCTCCAAGAGCCAAAAAGGAACGCTTGGGGCTTGAACCCAACCCGATTTGAACGGATAACCTTTCGATAGAGCATCACGAAGAAGCTGGAGTCGAACGCGCTACCGTTGCGCCATAGGTCCGGTTGTAATGTTTCCAGTCAAAGTAAGGGCTCACAAGGCCTCGTGCGGAGACACGCGGGGTTTGGGCAGGGGTCCGAGCGGGGAACGCCTGTTTTCTAGCAGGTAAGTTGTCACGGTGACTCCGTCAGCCGTCAAAGTCATCCGTTCTTTAGACCTCGAACTGGGCATCTTGGAGAGGCTCACCAGGTAACTTTTGACAGTGGCGGGCCAGAAACTCCAAAGCACCGATGCAAATACATGCGAGAGAGCACTTCGCATGGGGTACAAAGGTTGGCGCTGACGTCTCCGTGTCGCGGCACTGGAAGAACCGACCAAACAACACTCGAATGCCTACTTTAGTTTTCCGGTTTATGGTACAGGCGAGGATCTCACACAAGCGGGTGAAACAGGTACTCGATTGGGCATAGTAGGTTATCTCTTCTTGTGTAAATTGGCGCTGTTACGCCACCCACCAATGAAAGCCCGAAGTTTCAAAGTGACATTCAACGATGGTAGTTCCGTGTATAAGATTCGAAAGAAACAAAACCTTAACGTCCGTCACCCACTTTCCGGCCACCCCCACATTTGGACCACCCTAACATCCCTCAACACCATGACTACCCCTCTTCTTCTAACCACCACCACTTTGTCAATTTTCACTTAATTAACACCATTTTTTCGTCGGACCTTTATTATTATAAGATACCTAAATACACCAAAGATGAGGTTATCGCAGTTCAAAACGCTATTGTAAACAGGCTTAGTTTACGAAAAGTATTATTATAATAGGGTATCCCTCGGTTTACTCTTTAGAATCGCATAAATGGCCATAAATCGCGCCCTGTGGCCTTTAAAAAGCATCAGAGGTTATCTTCTGTTTAGGAGATACAACTGGCTGAATGGGTTCAAATCTAAGTAGTATTAGGACTCCTATTAACCCATTAATAACTCTGTGAGTTTGTAGAACGTATTGTCACGGGCTAAGGCCCGATTGTGATAACAAGGTCCCGATTAAGTGTACAGAGTGGGTAGGAATAACAATTGATTGACTATTTCACTATATGAGGGCCCCTTCGTCAGGGGCCCCTGTTACCCTTGTATATTAGTAAAAAGGGGTGAAAAGCTATGTATATGCAAAAACACCTTTATGTGCTAGTGGTGCCGCTTTAAAGCCGCTTCCAGCACGCTTATACGTATCCGGCCTTTAGGAATGCCCCTCTGCGCAGTCTAGGCCCACGCCACCTTATTATTCAGCAGGCGCGCCGTCACACCGATCAGAGGCCTCGGAACCACTCGACCATGTTCAACGCCAACCACTACTTACTAAGCCTGATCAGGCCCAAGCAGACCTAATCAGAACCCAACAGATTTATGGGGCAGCAGACTTTTCCTTCCTTTCTCCTTATCTTAAAGATACTCATAATAATCACCATAACTAGTTACAATATACATACTTAAACCATTACATTATCTTTAAAATCATTAAAAATAATCAATTAAACCCCTAATACAAAAGCCCACGACTTATATAAGAGTAATAAGAAGTTTTAAATGAGTTAACTTAAGGAATCCCTAAATATTTAAAGTTAATTAGTATAACGTGGTTCATCATCGAGCGGGACACAATCATCGACCAGGACACTTTTCCCACCTTTATCATCCTCCAACTTTAACACGTCTTTTCTTCCACTATATAATACCTAATACCTTATCCGAAAATAGGATTAATTTAGCGATTAAAGCAATTTAATTAACTCTACGATTAAGTATCCGACGTATAGTGATTATTTACAACGTTCCTAAAGTTACCCTCTATACCAGAATAAACGGTTGAACTACTAAAATTAATAGTATTAATATACAATTAAATTTAATAGAGATTAAGGAGGGGGTAATTGTTTAATATATTATTAACCTGGATTCTCGAGGATTCTCGCCTCGATGTGTGGATATAGAAAATATAGTTAATATACTATTCCGGAAATGTGTTTCCCGACCAGTTGGGAAGCGCTGGATAGAACACTTCGTCTAGTGACGCTTAGAACTTAAGATGCGATTTTCTTGTGTTTATGATTATTAGAGAGGCCTCTACGAAGATCCTACGATTATTAAGCCTTAGTTTCGATTTATACCTAATATGTGATCGAAATATAATATTACGAATAAAGATTTCTATAATTTTAATAAGACCGGTTGTATAATAAGTATAATCCGACCTAGAATAGTTATTATATTTTCTAATTAAATTAGGAAATTAAAAGAAGTTTAATTTAGTAATAGAGAATAAGTAATAGTGATTTATTGTGTTATTAGTGATATTTATATAATTGTTACGGGCTGATGCCCACGATGGCCTAAGCTTTGCCTGAGGCGTTAACCAGCATCCAACAAAAAAGCCCTCCGGTTAAAGGGGCCTCCGATCAAAGGGCCTCCGGTGACCTCCGGCGCCCCACCAGAGGTCCCCTTTGTTCTCCAATAATATAAATTCCTATACCACCCCCCCTTACGAGGAACTTCCTCTCTTTTACTCCTTAGCTTAAAGTAAACAGTAATAGAGCACCCTAAGGTCGAAAACACCTAGGCCTAGCCCTTCGCATACTTTAAGCTTAGGATTATAACCTTACCGTAACACTAGGTTAAGCGCAGCTCCCCACCAGTTAAGTAAAAAGGAGTACAGGTCGAGTACAACTCCCTACGAAGAACAACACTCCTGGGACTCTAACAGGTTAACCACTAGTCCCCAAAAGAACAATTGAGATAACCTAGTCGCCCCGATAAACACCACTACACCCCCAATACTCTATAACAAGCTAACCATAAAAAAGATGTTAAACACTACTCTAGGATCCCTGTAAACCCAAATAATAGAGATTAATAAAAAATTAGAGAAAAGTTAAAATTAGAGGTTAATGACCCCTAGGAGCAAAACCCTTCACACTCCTAGTAGTATCCACACTAATACCCCACCAGTGCTCACTAGTAAGTCAACTCACCAAAAACCCTTACCTAACCCCCCAAAGTTTTCGGGTAAACAAAAGGAATACGCCCCTTAAGTACAACAAATAAGAAATAAGATCTTAATGGATCACCCCTTTTACCCTATAAACCATAAACTCTAATACTTAGTTAATTTATACTTAAAAGTTAATCCCTAATAAATAATTAACACCTTCTACACCACCGGAGAACTTAATAAAACCAAAAACCCCGAGGACTTTATACATTACTTTAATTATACTTATTTAAATCTAAACACCCAATCCTAAACCGTTACCTAACTATAAACTCTACGCTAAAAAGAGAACAAAAGTTTTACAATATTCTTACCTAAGTTTAAACGAATAATGGCCGACACTGGTGGTAGTGATTAGCCCACCACCGTACAAATATCACTCTTAGAGGTAACCTTAACCCCTTCACTAAAGGACCAGCTATTCATAGTCGAACTTCCTAAAAACTACCTAAGCTAGCTCACCTGAGTACAGGATATTATTTGGAAAATTGAACAGGCCTCTAAATATAATCACCCTTAGAGGTCCACCCACTCCCCCACTATTCGTCTAAAAAATAACAATAAAAACATTATTATAACGGGAGTGGTTTAGTCTACAAAAACTAAAAAAATAACCACTATTAAACCCTAGAAAAGCTCTAACTCCTCTACGGATAATAACCATTCCTAATAAAGAAACCCAGAACATAATAAGGACCACTATGAATACTTTAAATATAAAAAAAAGGATACCTTACACGGAATTACCGGAAGAAGGCCGAACACCGCCAATAGGCCAACTAGCCCCTTATAGCTAAAACTTACCTAAAAGGAAACATAGAAGAAGAAGACCAACCGATGACCCCTAGCTCGAGTAATAAGTATAAATTAGGAAAAGAATAACTCCGGGATAAAATCGGGCCCCGGAGCCCACTAAGGAGCAAGTAAAGGGATAAAAGAAATACTAAAGGAGCCAGCAGTAGCAGGGCAAGTAGTTTATAATTATAAAAATCAGAATTAATAAAGGATACTTGATTAATACCCTAGTGGACACCGGCTACGAAGTCTATACTATGGTTAACCGTTCTTTTGCACGACGCCTCCGATTACCACTTATTAATATAATAAAACGCTCTATGAGAGGTTACATAATAAGTGGCCCTTCACCGGGTAGAAACCAAGGAGTAGTTATAATATAAATAGAAATTAGCGGTTATATATAACGAGTTTACGTATATATAGTGGATAATTTAGAACTAGATATATTTTTAGGAAATCCCTAGATAATTTAGAATAAGGTGAAGTATAATACTAGTACTCACTAGTTTACTTATAAGAAAAGAAAAGTAAGAGTATACTTCTCTAATAAAAAAGAGCCCGAAAACATATTAGAAATACGTTAAGTTAAATTATTACTAATAACACCATTTACTATGGTTTACCGTATAACGTAAAAAAGAAAATAAAAAGATAACCAAAGACCACCAGCTGCTATTATAGTAACCAGTTTATAAGATATCGAGAAAGTTCTCGTAAAGTTAGAATTATAAAAATAGGAAGATATTTCGAGGTTAATACTAGAATGGGTGTATAAGGAGTTTAGAGACTTATTTAACCTAACTAAAACGCACCCGGTACCCCCCCACTAACCAAGTATAAACTATATAATCCCTTTAGAGATAAGGCTAAAAGGGAAGGAGCCCTAACTCCCTTAGGGACCTTTGTACACCATGTTAAGAGAAGAGTTATTAGTATTAAAAAAGACACTTAACGACCTATTGGATAAGGGGTTTATTCGAGCCAGCTGCTCAGTAGCTGGTGCCCCCGTGCTATTCACTAAGAAGCTAAGAGGTGGATTAAGATTCTGCGTTAATTATAGAGCCCTAAACGCTATTACGAAAAAGGACCGTTACCCACTTTTACTAATATCGGAAACTCTTAGTAGAGTAACTACTACTAAGTGGTTTATAAAGTTTAATGTTATAGTTACCTTTTATAAGATACGGATCACCGAAGGAGACTTAGAGAAGATTGTTTTTAGAATAAGATATGGGTTATTTAAGTGGGTAGTTTACCCTTTTAGGCTCACCAGCGCCCTAATAACATTCTAGTAATATATTAATACTTCCCTATGGAAATTCCTAAACAACTTTATTACAACTTATATGGATAATGTCCTTATTTACACTAGTAGCTCGAAGAGGGATTATAAGGAGAAAGTATAAGTGGTTCTTTAGGCCTTAGCCAAAGTTGGCCTGAACTTAGACCCGAAGAAGTGCGAATTCTGCGTTGAGAAGGTGAAATACGTCGGCTTTATTATCACCGCGGGAAAGGGTTTAT
Organism: Colletotrichum gigasporum; assembly: GCA_024584535.1. Classification (NCBI taxonomy): domain Eukaryota; kingdom Fungi; phylum Ascomycota; class Sordariomycetes; order Glomerellales; family Glomerellaceae; genus Colletotrichum; species Colletotrichum gigasporum. Next base: position 10,659,330 of record CP077949.1, on the reverse strand, counting down.
TGTATAATCCTAATAAGTTAAAAGCTATTAAGGAGTGGTTGGCCCCCAGGTCCCTTAAGGGTGTACGAAGTTTCTTAGGTTTCACTAATTATTATCGTATATTTATACTAGGGTATAGTGGGCTAGTAGAGCCCTTAACCTAATTAACGAAGAAGGGGGTAATCTTCTATTAGGGAATAGCTTAAGGAGAAGTATTCAAAACGCTAAAGAGGATATTCATAGAAGAGCTGTTCTTATGGAAATTTGACCTGGACAACGAAATACGCATTAAAACAAACTACTTAGGTTTCACTTTAGGCAATGCATTATCATAAAAGGACTTAGAGGGTCACTAGAGATTAGTTGGGTTTTACTCATAAAAACTCTTATTAGTAGATTATAATTACCCGATCCACGATAAGGAGCTTCTCATAATACTCATCTACTTATAATCTTAAAAAGTTAAACTCTGTAGTATTTAGTATTTTACTATCTTAACGGATTATAAGGGTTTAGAATATTTTATAAAAAAGTAATACTTAACTAAGAAATAAAGCCGCTAAGTAAAAAAGTTATCCTAGTATAACTTTAGGATTAAGTATTAGCTAAGAAAAGAAGTGATAATACCTAATATATTATTAAAAAAGGAGTAGGACGTCCCCTAAGGATAGGACGATGAGAGGGAAAAGGGCTAGGTAATCCAGATAATTCCCAACTCTACATAGCCAAACCGTACTCTACTTAGTGATCCTCGAATTAGATGAATTACCGAAAATACACTAGAAATACCATAAACCGCTGTTTTTGACGTTAACCCTATACTATAAGCCCTTTAGGATAGAACTATGAAAGCCGATGGAGTATACTAAGCTACTTATCTAATAAAAAAAAAAAGAGGAGAAGTTTCCTATTAAAACTTAAGTTAAAGGTTTAAATTATTAAATGTGAACTTAATGGGCTAGGAAGATTAATATAAAGAAATCGATTATGGGTATTAGGGGGGGAAAACGACGATGACCACTTAAACGAATTACGAATTAAGATTATGTAAAAGTATTATAACTCGTATACTAGTGGCCACCTAGGACGGAATAGTACGTTAATAATAATAAGTAAATAGTTCTTCTGGTCAGGCTAGTCTTAGATAGTTCAGAGGTTTACACAAAACTGCGATACTTATAAAGGGATATACATCTAGAGGTAAACTAAAAAAGGGTTCCTTAAACTTTTATTGGTGTTTACTCGTATTTACTATGACTTATTAATGGACTTCATCACCGACCTTTTTTTAATAAAAAGGAAAAAAGCCTGATACTTATGGGTTATTATGGATAAGTTATTGAAGAACCCTATGTTAGAAGAGATGGAGATTATGGATGCTGAAGTTTGTGTTTAGTGGTTCCTCTCTTATTATTATAAGTTTTACGGAATACTATAGATAATAATTAGTAACCGAGGATCGAATTAGATAAGCTAATTTTAGAAGGAATTCTATAGGTTAACCGGTGTAAAACGATTATTAAGTATTATTTATTACCCGTAAATAAATGGAGGGACGGAACGCCTTAACTAGGAGATCTAAGTAATTCTCTGTGTATATATAATATACGCTTAGGACGATTGGGGGGAACTATTACTTAGTGTATAGTTAGCCCTTAGGAACTGAACGAGTATTATTACGACGATGTCCTTATTTTTTATGGAGTATAGATACTACGTTGACCCTTTATTAGTAGTAGAAGGAGATAATTAACTAAAAACGAATTAAGAGGAAACAGCGAAATAGTTAGTCCAAAGGATAAAGGATATTATAGAGTTTGTTTAAATAATAATAATAGCTACTTAGTAGCGAAGCGAAGATTCTATGAATTGCACTAGGGGACTAGCTAAGTAGTATAAGATTAGAGATAAAGTATAGCTAAATATTACTAACTACTTATCCCTAAGGCTAAGTAAGAAACTAGTGTAACTTCACTATAAATATGAAGTTATATAAGTGATCTTAGTTCACGTAATAGAACTAAGTATATTAACCAGTATCCATCCACACTTCTACGTAGACCTCCTCCGTAGAGTAACTAGTGACCCGTTACCAAGGTAAAAAACGACTAATAAATAACCACCCCTAATTTACAATATAAACAGAGATCCTAAATAGCTTATGGAAAACATATTAGTAGTAAAGTAATAGCTGGTGAGTAAAGGGCACTATTGCTAGGCCCTAATTAAATAGTAAGGTTATGTAAAGCTAACTTAGAAGCTTATGGAAACAGTATCGGAGATAAAGGTTTTAGATAAGTATAAACGGTAGTATAAAGAAATTAATATAGTGGATGGGGACCCGGTGTATACCCCGAGAAGACGTCGGAGAATAGTAAATTAATAGCCGCTGGTACACCAGTAGAACACCAGTGGGGAGGGAGGGGAGAAAGGAGGGGGCATTTATTACGGGCTAATGTCCACGATGGCCTAAGCTTTACCTAAGGTGTTAACTAGTATTCAACAAAAGAGCTCTCTGGTCAAAGGGGCCTCCGATTAAAGGGCCTCCGGTGACCTCTGGCGCCCCACCAAAGGTCCCCTTTGTTCTCCAGCAGTATAGATTCCTACACCGCCCCCCTTGCGAGGAACTTCCTCTCTTTCGCTCCTTAGCTTGAAGTAAACAGTAATAGAGCACCCTAAGGTCGAAAACACCTAGGCCTAGCCCTTCGCAGTAACGAATTATATTAGGGATTATAGTAGTGATTTATATTAAGTTCCGATGTATAATACTAATACGTAGTAAGCGGAGTTTCCAAGTGAAAGCGTTACTAATTAGAGTATATAATAAATACCCTATATTAATAAGGGTAGTTATGTAGTGCATTCCATTAATTCCGATATTCATCTAAAATAGGTTATAATTTATACTCTTTTTAAGGACTTTCTATTCTTTTATAGTTTGTTTCTTTTAATAACGACTTTTACTAGGAGTTACTCTTTTCCTGAGTTCTTAAAGTCCTAATTAGAGTTATTATCCGTTTTATTTTATTTTTTAGTTTTTCCCTTAGAAATCCTAGTTTTCTTTATTTTTCTTTTAATTCTTAGAGTATTACTATTATATATGCCCTTTTTTATTATAGTTGTAATATCTATGAGCTTCCTCTTAGCTTAGCCGTTTATGGACTTTCTTATCCTTGGCTAGCCTGTTTACCTTCGTAGGTTTCTAATCCATCTAATCAGGTTGGGGGGACTCTAATCGACCGTTCTGCTGCCGAGGGGACTTAGTTCTTATTTGGTCGGGGGTCAGCGTTCTCCTACGCCGATGCTCACAACGAGCTTAGTAGGATTCGCTATCCAATTCTAAGCTTATACTTAGGAGCATTTAGATGTATATAGTATATGTTATTAGCTTATTAATTATACTAATAAGGGGGGCTTTTATTATAGTGTTTAGGGCTTTTTTAAAATAATTAATTTTTATAATATTTAACTAGTGTCCTTCTCCTATTTCTATGAGCTCCTTTTTAAATTTAGGGAAAAAATAAGTGAAACTCTTATTCTCTTTTTATTATATAATCCTTAGTTGGTCGAGGGCTTATACTTTTGTGTTAAGGTCCGCATAGTAACCCTTTAAGTATTTTATAAATTTGTCCGGTTTTATTTTAACTTATTAACCCCTCCTTATGCATAATAGGTACTCACTATGGCCTGCGTAGTGTTTTTTAGTTTAGAGTAAATATAAGCGAATACAATTAACTCTAAACTAAAGGCTTTTCTATTCACACTTATCTTCCCTCCTATCTTAAAATACTATTATTAAAACTTTTTATATAATTTATTAAATTTTAATAGGTTAGGAATTTAATATTTAATTTATTTTAAAGATAGTATATGAACCTAATCGGGGGGAATTGTCACGGGCCGAACCCGGTGGTTATGCCCGGGCTATGCCCGTGCTTGCACTGGTGCCCCATCGGTGCCCCACTAGCGCCCACCCCCTAGGAAATAGAGATTTCGCACCATATCGTAGTTTACCTTTTTCCTCTTCAACTTAATTAAATAGTATTTAGTTACCTTTTAGTTAAGATAAGGCCTAGGACTAGCCCTTCGTATATTTTAAGCTTAGTTTTATTTATTATATAAAATACTATTAGGTTAAGCCCGGTTCCTTACCGGTTATAAAATGGAATCCTAGGTTAAGTGCGGCTTTTCGATACTAGATCGATGAACGTCGAACATTAGGTAAAGCGTAGCTCCCTACTAGTTAAGAAAAGGATACTAACTAGTATAATGGCTGATGAACTGTAGGCCTAATTATAGTTAACCTTAAATGAGGCCCTCGGGCCCCTATAGGCGAGGATTATTAAGCTCTTTAATAAGCTAGAGTGAAGCCGAGGTTTAGGGGCAACGTTACTAACCCCTATAGAAGATATAAGCACCAAAGCCCTACTAGTGGGTAACCGCCACTTTGTAATAGAGATACCGATGTACTATAAACTATTATTAATACCGTTAAAGTTCTCGGGGAAATAAAAGGATTACCCTTTTTAGGTATAATAAATAAGGGATAAGATCACTATGGATAAAGTGTTCTACTCTATTAACTAGGAATTATAATACCTAATTAACTCCTATTTAGATACTAGTCCTTAGTAGGTGGTTATTATGTTCTACGTAGTCGGGGGGCCTAAAAGTTAACGTAACCCCGAAGATTTTATGTCCTACCTCGATAAAATTTACTAAAACCTAAACACTTAACCCTAAACCATAGCCTAATTATAAATTCTCTATTAGAAAAATAATGAGAAGTTGGTTATTTTTTTATTAAAGTTTAAATGAATAATAGTAAACGTAGGAGGTGGTATATGATCTAATACTGTTAAGATTATTATATTAGAAAATGCCCTTACTTCCCACCTAAAGGAGTACCTGATTACCATCTCCTTATTAGGGGAGTATACTTAGTGGTTTATTAGGGTATAGGACGTTACCTAGAAGTTAGAGTGTACAATACCCGTTACTACTAAACGAAAACGTTACTAGTCCCTAACCCTAGCCCCTTTATAAAAGGATTACAATGGAGATGTTCAAATAATTAGTGTTACTTATATTTTATTAACTTAAAAAAAGGAGAAGGACCACCATTACCACTACTCCTCAGGTAACCCACTAATAGATTATTATAAATACTTTTATTATAATAAAAAAAGTTATATTATTAGGAATTACCGGAAAAAGGTTCCTAAGTAAATAAAAGTTACTTATACTAAAGTAATAAAGAAATAGAAGAATCCCGGGTTAAAAAAAGAGGACCGAGAAGTTACTAGTACCTCCTTTAATAAGGACAACTCGGGAAAAGAGTAACTCTAATATAAAGTCGGGTATTAGAACCGATGAAAGAGGAAGCCAAAGGATAGGAGTCCCACTAAGAAGAGCAGTAGCAGAGGAGCTAAGGGTTAGCCACTATTTAGGCAAGGATTAACAAAGGACACTTAATACACGCCCTCATCGATACTAGTTACAACGTTTATGCAATAGTGGATCAGTCTCTCTCTAGACGCCTCTAACTACTGCTAGTGGATTAGAAGAAGTGTGCTTTGCGAGGGTATACGCAAAACGGGCCATTACCTGGTGATACTTAGGGTGTGGCTGTCCTAGATCTGGAATTAAGTGGTTATACTTAGAAAGTTTATGTATACGTGGTAAAGGGCTTAGACCCCCTTATATTTCTAGGGAAGTTATAAATAGAAGTGAACTGTGTAATATATGACGTTGTTACCTAGTGGGTGTACTATGGTAAGGGAGGAGTAAACGTATACCTCTCTAATTAGGAAAAACTAATTATTATAAAAGAAATTCGCATAACCCCATTATTAATACCCCCTGTGTTTGTAGTTATATACCAACGAGTAAAGTACTAAAGGGTACTAAAGGCCCAGGTTATAGTTATAAGTTTAAGGGATATTAAGGATATACTAAAAAAAAAGAAGTTTATAAATATAAAAGAACTTATCCTAGGTTGGGTTTATGAGGAGTTTAGAGACTTATTTGACCCGGAGAAGGTGTACTCGGTGCCCCCTAGGAGACCAGGGGTTAACCATAAGATCCCCCTTATTAAGGATGCTTATAACTAGGAGTTTACACTTTTATGGGGACCCTTATATGGGATGTCCTATGAGGTACTCTTGGTCCTAAAGAAGACATTAGAGGACCTGTTAGATAAAGGGTTTATTTGAGCTAGTAGCTCGCCAGCGGGTGCCCTAGTGTTGTTTGTTAAGAAGCCTGGTGGGGGAATTTGGTTCTATGTTAATTACTGAGCCCTTAATAGTATTATAAAAATGGACCATTATTTACTATTACTTATATTAGAGACCCTTTAACGGGTAACTACTACGTAGTAGTATACGAAGTTTGATGTTGTGGTCGTATTCTATAAGATTAGGATTATAGAAGAAGACGTTGAGAAGATAGTGTTTTATATAAGATATGGATTTTTTGAGTAGTTAGTTTACCCTTTTGGACTTACCGGGGCCTTAATTATGTTCTAATAGTATATTAATATAATTCTCTAAAACTTCTTAGATAATTTTATTACTACTTATTTAGATAATATCCTAATTTATATATTTAAATTAAAAAAGAAGTACAAAGAAAAGGTATGGGTAGTCCTCCGGTGCTTAGTAGAGGCTGGACTATAACTAGACCCTAACAAGTATACTTTTTTAGTTAAGATTGTGAAGTATGTTGGGTTTATTATTACTATTAAGAAAGGGATTTTATATAACCCTAAGAAGTTAAGAGTTATTATTAAGTAGTTGCCCCTTAGGATTGTAAATGTTGTTGTTGTTGTTGTATTTAACGCCATGGCAGCAAGGGCTACGCCCTTGCGGCAGACCTCCCGTGGGGTATGTGGTGTGGAGAGCCGCAGGCTTAGACTACCTACTCTATAGTACACAGCCCTTATTAACGTCCTCCAAATCCTGCCCATTGGCTACTATGCGTTTAGTCTATCCCTGGATCCCCCTGGTTCCTCCAGTTCCTTTGCTTCCTATTTGGTCCTTTAAGTAGGGTAAGTTGGTTGTTTTAGGGCCTAGCTAGGCTGGCCCCTAATAGCGTGGGCAGATCTTCGGGAAGAAGCCTGTTACGCGTAGGAAGGCCTTAAAGCCTTTAGGATCGGTGATTAGCCCTTTGAAGTATCGCTCGAGGGATCCTATAGGTCCTATAAGCTCTGATGAACTAGAAGGGTGGAGGATAGGCCACCGTTGCCTCCTCGCTAGGGTTTTTCGGTAGTAGACTAAGTGATTTACTTCCTTTGTTTCCCCGTAAGAGTAGGTAAATAGGGCTTCGTTATGGTTAAAGTGTTGATGGTATTCTTTGAAGTCTCCGTGGTCTGATTGGGTTGTTAGGAGGTGATGTAGCGTGGCCCGTGGAAGGGCTAGTTCCGGGGGGTAGGTTAGGGTAGCCTCGAGCCCTAGCTGGGCGTATCGATCCGTTGCCTCCTTATGCTACTATTATGTGTATTAGGCCCGTATCCGTTTTTTGATGAGTTACTTGATCCCTATTAGGGTTACTAGTTGGCCTAAGGGTACTAGGAGTGTTATACCTTGTTTAGCTAGGCGGTCTACTTTTTTGTTTCCTTTTATCCCCTAATGCCCTAGGGCCTAGTGGGTATATATATTGTATATCTTAGCCGCCTCGTGGATCTCGAGGAAGGCCGTTTATAAGGAGTTTAGAGCCTCGCCCTGTATCCCCTGGATAACACTGGTATTATCGATATAGATGTGGATTAGCTGGCCTTAGGATATAAGGAGGGCCCGCCGGAGCCCCGCCCTCGCTCCTTTAGCCTCGCCGTTAAATACTTCTACTAGGCTAAGTCGACCATAGCCCTAGGCTATACGTCTTTTTCCCTTATATATAATAAACCTAAACCCTATAGCCCTGTTAAGTATTTTAGAACTATCCGAATAGATAATTATATGGTTATCTGGAATAGCTTTTAGCCAGTTCTAGAAGGCCTTGGCAGCCTTCTCTTTTATTTATAGGATTATCGGGTCTTATGACCCTAGGAGGTATCCTAGTTAGAGTAATGCTGGTCTTAGAGCCCTTAAGACAAGGCCTACTATTCGTTAAAGTTGTGTTTACTGTTTCCCTTGTTGTGAGAGCCTTAGGATTAATGGGTGTTATTAGTTGACCTTTTGTAGGTGTACTGCGAATCGCAGGTGTACACCCTCTAGGGCCACCTTCCTAATAAGCAGGCCGGTATCTCAGAAAAGGTTACTTATTGGGGTTGTTTTCCAGACTGGGAGAATAGCTCAGGCCGTTATTATGATGACCTTGTTAACCTTTTGAATAAGGCCTTTCTAGCCTGTATTAACTATCCCTCCCTAGGGAGAGGTATTATTACTTAGAGATAGCTTTATTAGCCCCCTGAACCAGGTTTCGGATCCGTATAAGGCTATTAGGAGGACATAGGTGATGACTACCTTTTATATAATAACCGTTGGGATCCCTCCTTTTATGTTTATTAGATGCCCTAGATGCTGGGCTGCCTTCTTCGTTATAGTTACCCTTGTTTCGATGTGGTGTCGGAAAGAGAGTCTTTTATTAAACTAAACCCTTAGCCAACGGATCGGCTTGACCGAGGCTTTAATTTTAAGATCCCTAGCCTTAATCCCTAGTAGGTCCTTTAGTTATTTATGTTTCCTAGTGAAGTGGATAGCTTTACACTTAATAGGGTTAAAGGTGACCTTATTTTTAATGCCCTATTCTAGAATCTGGGTAACCTACTGGTTTATGGATTTTGTATTATTTTTGAGGGATAGGCTAATAGTTAGAAGGCCTATATCGTCTATATATTTAAACTGAAATCTTGGGTTTTTAGTTAGGATATTAGTAATATAAAGTAGAAAGATGATAAGTGATAGTGGGGAGCCCTGAGGTAGCCCATAGGTTAGAGGGAAGTCCTTTGTTGTTGCCTCTTCGAGCCTGACTCTGGTAGTACGATCTGATATAAACGCATAGATCAGCCTGATCAGGTTATTAGGCTAGCCTTATTGTTGTAGTCTGATAATAAGGTGATTCTGGAGGACGGAGTTAAAAGCCCCTTTTATATCCATCGTCGCTAGCGTGGCTGTGAGCCCCTCATCGAGGGCCTATTCGATATCGTGGGTGAGGTAGGTAGTTAGGTCGATAATTGCCCTGCTTAGTAGGGCCCCTATTTGTTGTGGGCTAGCTACCCCTTCTAAAATAGTGAGGTAGCTTATTCTTCTAGTAATTAGCCTTTTAAGCCCTTTACTTAGGTAGGATAAGAGGGTTATCGGCCTCTAGGATCCAACCTTTGAGAAGTCGGTTTTTCCAGCCTTCTGGATTATAATAACCTCTACCCTACGGAAGGGCTAGGGGAAGTAGCCGACCTGGAGGCAGGCCTGGAAGAGTAGTTAAACCGGCTCGGATATAGAGTCCTAGTAGGCCTTAAATAGTCTTATAGTAATTCCGTCGATACTAAGGGTCATAATCTTTATTAAGGTGACCGCTATCACTTCTTCTTTATTAATAGTATTATGCTAGGGTATTCGTTGTTTTAAGACCATAGTAATAGTGAAGGGGTTCCTAGGTAGGTTATCCATATCGTCGAACCTTTCTAATAGGGCCCTCCGTAGGGCCTGGGTCTTATCCTGGTTATTGTTGTACGTCTAGCCCTCAACTACTAAGGGGGGGGTTTTAACTACTAGGCTAGCCTTACGCTAGCCCATTATTTTATATAAGTCCTTATCGGATAAAACCTCTTTAATTTTTGTAGCCTAATAAGCCCATTTCGTTTTTCTAATCGTATCTAAAAAGGCCTTTTACTCCTTAGAAGTAGGGGGTGGTGAGGCCGAGGCCAGCTCTAGTTCCTAGGCCTATTAGTTATAGGCTTTAAGATAGAATTAGTGGGTTTTAGAGTACTCTTTTATCTACTAGGGGGCCCCCTTACCTTAGTTTTATCATCTCTTCTCTACTACTTGGATAACTATTGAGAATAGGCTAACTATCCGGCTAGCCTGGGTATCCAACTCGGCTAGGGTAGGCCGGTCCTTAAGAGTAGGTAAGGCTAAGGCCCCTATTCCGATTAGGTTGTTAAACCGAGGAAGGGCCGAATCCGGGACCGATATTGGCCTTAGTTAGTATATCTATTATTGGTTATTATTATTATTAAGAGGGATAATGGTCTTAATAGGCTGGTGATCGGCTCCTAGGTGTAAGTGTGGACAAGGTCCTGTGTATATAAGTGGGATATTTAAGAAGGTTAGATCTAGAACGTGACCATGGGCGTGAGTTGGAACCCCTACTTCTCCAATAAAGGAGAGGTTATAGTTATTTACCTAGTTAGCTAGATCGTCTCCCCTGTTCCGGTTAATGAATCCGGGTTCCTAGGAGTAGTGGTGGGTATTAAAATCCCTAATTATAAGGGCTTATATTAGTGGTTAGTATCCTAGGATAGTGGTTATTGTATAGTTATAAGGATCACCTGGTTGTTTATAGATGTTTATAATAATAATATTATTAACTTTTAATTATAGGATGTCCTTTGTTGAGATAGGCCTTTGTTATTACATTTGTAGCCTTATCCCTTTCCGTATATATGTTATTACCCTGGGCCTTATCTCCTTACTATTCTAGAAATTTACCGGAATATAAGAATTATACTTAGGGTGTATATTAATCTTTATTCCGTTAATAAAGCCTATCCAAGGCTCCTAAATGAGTATTATATTAACCTAATTAGCCCAGTAGAGCTTAAGGAAAGTTGTGTATACTAAGGGCTTTTTCCCCACGTTATACTAGGCTATACGTAGTACCCGTGGGGGGTCCTATTTAGGCCTATACCTCGGAATCGAGGTTAAGGTGGGTATAGGTATTAATAACGTTATAGTCTGGTTTCTAAGCTACCCTCTAGCTTTTAAAGGCAAGGATTAGAATAGGTTGGTTATTTAGAAGTGGGGCCTTAGAGTCTTCAACCTCATCTTTATTCATAGTATTAGAAGTGTTTTTATCGCTAAGGTAAATAATAAAACTCTAAAAAGGGGTTCTAGTGCGTGGGTGTTTAGATTTAGGTTGTTAGCCGTGGTTAGGGGCTAGGTTGTTGGTGGGTTATTAGGGGGTACTTTGAGAGGTTGTCTAGTTAGGCTGGTGAACGGTGTTATAGGCCTTCTCTCCAGCTTTCCGGATCCGATCCCGTTCTTTTTGGCTTGGGAGGGTGAGGGAGCTGTTGATGGTTAGGGGCCCTGCTGGGTAGCCCTTATGCTTAGCTTGGAACGGTTTATAGTAGTTTGCATATTATGGGTTAGTTGTATAGGGATTAGTCTTATAGGAGTTTATTGGTTTATTATAGTTATTATAAAGTGATTGATGGTTATAGAATTGGTTTGAGTGATATCCCTAGTAATTAGGGTTATGCTTAGTTAAGGTCTTTTTTTTCTGGATTAGTTGGGACCTACTGCTCTAATTGAATAATTTAAAGGGCGGTACCTTAACCAAAAAAGAGATCACCCAGGAGATTTCGTTAGTAATAGGGTTAGGGCCTAGTCGAGATTATCTAGCCCTAATAGGCCTTCGCTTTATTTAAGCAAAGACCTCCTCTTCGATTTGAGTAGTAGGATCGAGTTCGTCCCCGTTAATACCCTATATCTTAACTGAGTAGTGTGGGACCACATAAGTAAACTACTTTATAGGGGTCTCTACTTTATAAGCCCTAAAATAGTCTACTAGTTCTTACTTCTTTGAGAGTATATTTTACTGGGCTTATTTACTATGTGGCCTTAATACGAGATTAGTTATAATATGATAGGTCTAAGGGATATCTGCTAGTTGGAGGCCTAGGGCCTGGTAGGCTTTCCGGTGTAAAACGAAAGGGGCACACTTCCTAATAGCTTCTAAGCCTTTTTTAGGGATACGAATAAGGACCCTAAGGTCCTCCTTTAGTTGGGGCTGGACCTGGGGTAAGGTTGAGGCCTGGCCTGGTGCCGGGGCCTGGGTTTTGGCCTGGGTTGTGGTTGGGACGGTAAGGGTTATAGTCTGGGTTATAGCTGGGACCGAGGCCGTAATAGAGGCCCAGGATGTAGGGGTAACTTTATTCTTTATAAGCCTCTTCAGGGCCTGAATCACGTAGGTAGTAGCCTCCTTCGTAATCTGTTTTTTAGGCCCCTTAAAGCTCGAGACCACGTTATCAACAGACTGGGCGATGGTTAAAAAGACGTCCTTCCTGTCTTCGAAGAGTCTGGCCTGTTCGTTGAGGGCGGCTAGGACGGATCCAGCAGCCGCTCCCCTTGCGTTTGTGTTTAATGGCCCCTTCGCCGTCGAGGGGGCGTTGTTAGAAGGATAGGGCTGGCTTCCCATAGGGCTAAGCTGGGGTGGCTGGGCCTTAGTGTCTCGGCGGTGTTTAGCCTTTGAGGTGGGGGTTGGCTCTGGTTTTGGAGGAGGCCTAGAGCCCCGGTTAGGGCCGGCCGGAAGGGCCGGCTGCGGTCCGGTGCTTACCGGAGGCTGCGAGGCCATCGTGGGAGGGCTCCGGAGGGGAGAGGTGAAGAGTTTTCAGTTGTTAAGGATTTTGGTGGTATACCACCTATTTCACTAATAGTAGATGCTAAGAAAAATTAGGCGAGAGGGAAGTGCTTAGGATTGTAAAGGGGGTTAGAAGTTTCCTTAGGTTTGCGAATTATTATTGTATTTTTATACCTAATTATATTATTATTATTAAGCCCTTTATAAGGTTTATAAAGAAGTCGGCTGTGTTCTACTGGGGACCTAGTTAAGAAGAAGGATTCTAGGAGCTTAAGTGGTTATTTAGTATAAAGCCGGTGTTTCGCTGCTTTGACCCTAAAGGAAAGATAATAGTAGAGATAAACTATTTAGGGTTTGCCTTGGGTAGTACCCTTATGTAAGAAGACTCTAATGAGCACTAGCACCCCATCGTATTCCACTCACAAAAGCTATTACTAACTGAGTTTAACTACCCTATTCATAATAAGGAACTATTTACTATACTTGTATACTTTAGGGCCTAAAGAGTAGAATTATAAAATATAAGTAATTTTAAAATTCTTATAAATTACAAAAACCTTAAACACTTTATAAGGAAGTAGCACCTCACTAAGAGGTAGAGTTAATAGGTAAAAGAGTTAACCTAATACGACTTTTATTTAGAGTACTAACTAAGAAAGGAAGTAATAGTCCCCGATGCCCTTTCTTAGAGGGAGTAAGACGCCCCCTAAGGCTAGGACGATAAGAGAAAATAAGAATGTATACTCTAGTTAATACCTAACTACACTATCCCTAAAAAAGGAACTAGTACCCCCTAGGTGGGTTACACTATAAATAATTTACTAGTATTCTTATATATAATAGTATTTATGAATAATAGTAAATTATAAATACTTTAGGATTAAACTATTAAAAAGAACAGATTATACCACTAAACTTATAAGGTAGTGAAGTAGGGATAACGCAACTTCCCACCAGAGTTACAACTAAAGGTCTAGATTATGGAATATATAATTAATAAGTAGTAGAGGTTAACGTTCCGGGACAAAATATGGGTTCCCGGAGGAAAAAATAATAATAACCCTTCAAGCCTATTATGGACAAGGGTTATATAAGAGTATTATAATTCTGGTACTAATGGTTACCTAGGGCGTAATAGTATATTCGAAATTATAAGCCGACGCTTTTACTAGCCAGGGCACTCCTAGACAATCAGAAGGTTCACGAGGAACTGCCACATATATGGTGGTATCCATATTTAAAGGTAAGCTAAGAAGGGGTTACTCAAGCCCCTACCCATCCCCCTCCGGATAAATAACAACCTATTAATGGATTTCATCACTAATCTACCACCAATAAAAAAAAGTCCCACTATATATAAGTTATAATTGATCAGCTAAGCAAAGCACTAACACTAGAGGAGATAGAGATTATGGACGCAGTATCTTATACCCAGTGGTTCCTCTATAACTATTACCATTTCCATAAGATACCTTAGTTAATCATAAATAACAAAGGGTTAAACTAGGTTAATAACTTTTAATAGGAGTTCTATAAGTTAACTAGGGTTACTTAACTACTAAATACTACCTATTACCCATAAACTAATAAGGGAATAAAGTATATAACCTAGGAGGTTTAGGTTATTTTATGGGTTTATATTACCTAAGCCTAGGACAATTAGGGAGAATTACTTCCTATAATACAGCTAGCCCTACGGAATAGAACTAGCTCAATAACCAGTATCTCTCCGTTCTTCATAGAACACGGGTACTACGTTAACCTATTACTGATTATAAAAGAAAATAATGAGGGACCGCCTAACCATAGGAAGGTGGCTATAAATGAACTAGTAGCTAAAATAAAGGACATTATAGTATTTATTTAGGTTATAATAACCTTAACGCAGTAGTACTACGAATTAAGTATTAACTATCACTAGTTATTAATAAGTAAGTACCGAGTAGGTAATAAAATCTGGTTTAACGTCGTAAACTACAAATCCCCGTACCCGAGTAAAAAACTTATATAACTATACCACTAATATTAAGTTACTAAGGTGGTGAATGTATACATAGTAGAGTTAAATATACTAAGAGGGATTTACTTATAATTCTATGTGGACGTCCTCTAAAGGTTAACTAGTAACCCCCTCTTAAGCTAAATTTAGTTGGATTACTAACCACCACTTATTAGGGAAGTAAATGGTGAAAATAAGTGGTAAATAAAGGAGATTTACGTTATTAAATAGAAGATGGTGGGTAAAAGGAGAAGATGTGAAGCCCTAGTAAAGTGGGAGGGTTATATTAACCCCACGTAGGAGCCAGCCAATGCTATAGAGGAAACGGAGGCGCTGGACCGTTACAAGGAGCATTATGGGCCGATATTAGAGAACAACGGAAACGCAGTGTATACGCAGGTACCCCCCAGGAGGCCAACTAGGAATTAGAGGCTGCGCAGGGGGGAGGAGGGGGGTAGTATTACGGGCCAAACCCAGTAGTTATACCCGAGCTATACCCGTACTCACACTAGTGCCCCACCGGTGCCCCACTAGCGCCCACCCCCTAGGAAACAGAGATTTCGCGCTATATCGTAGTTTACCCTTTTCCTCTTCAACTTAAAATAAACAGTATTTGGCTACCTTTCGGTTGAGACAAGGCCTAGGACCAGCCCTTCGCAGGAATTAGTGTTATAAAGGGTATTAGGGACTAGTTTAATATTAAGGATAAGTACCTAGGTTTTATTAGGGCTTCTTATAATAATCGAATTTACTTTTATTAGGTCTCTTATTCGGTTATTTAAGCGGTCCATATCTCCTATAATTAGGTTATTAGTTATTTAATTAGTTGTATTAATTGTTATGAGTTTTTAGATAATTCAGTGTTACCTTTTATCGTTACGTGGTTATCGCTTGTCCTAGTGTTTTACGTTTAGTAGTGACCGTAGTATACTTGATAACGCGGTTACGGTAACCTATTACGGGTACACATACACGTCTTTTCGAGTTTATAATAACCTTTAGGTCTAATCAGGGTGTACTAATCAACTTTAAATGTTCAGGGACTCTTGTCAGGGTATCTGGTACAGAGTGAGAGGGTCAACGCTGGGGAACAGGGACTCAGCTGGTAAGTATCCTTAATTAACTAAATTCCTCTCTGAACCCCTCTTCATTCTGGGTTCCCCTTCGAATATCTAAAATATCAGGGCCTTATCGGGTACCTGCCGGTGCCTTAACAGGGTCTTAACTCTCGGATCCTAATGGCCCGTAACATAATCCCCCTCCTTATAACCTTGCCCTCGAGGCTTATAGGTGGGTTCCTAGTATATACACTCCCGTTACCCTTATTAAACCTTTACCCCTATAGCAGGAAGAGTAGTGCTGTTTATAAAGCCGATATCTAACCACTAGGTAACCAGTGGGTAGCCGGCTATGCTCTGGGGGCTTACGATACTCATGAGCTCCTTATCCTAATAGCAATCCGTCCTCCTAGCTTACTATAGGCCCCCTAGTACGTCGTAGGTGGTCCCCTATTATGAGTAACCTATTAATACACCAATCAATTACTTCGATCCAATCCTCGTTACTATAGTCTGAACCTATAATAGTAGCTCCCTTTAGAGTTTTACTTATTTTAGTACCGGGTACCCTCTAACTAAACTATAGTTCCCCTAAGTAATGGTATTATTTACCGTATAGACCTTTGTTCCCCCTTTATCCCTAAGTTCCTTTACGTTCCAGTATATTATCCCCCTCCTCGTTTATTCACTCCTAGGAACGTCGCTAACTACTAGTAGGGTAACCATAAGACCGCCGCCGCCGCCACTAAGCTCAAGGCCTTTATAGAGGACATAGCTAACCACGTCGACCACCAGGCCTAGTTCAAGGAGGAGAAGGTGAATTTCCCCACCCAATACCCAACCAATGCTCAGCTAGTGATTTATTACTAACCTTCTATTCTAGGACGACCTCCTCGCCGCCTAGCTCGTAGGTAAGAAGGCCCTCTAGGCTAAAAAGGAGGACGCCAATAAGCCCCACTAGGCGGACCAGGCCGTGCACACCGCCCAAACCTAGGTCACCGAGGCCGTCGCTAAGTAGTTGCACAACTTTAACAAAATATACCATAAAGTAGTAAGTAGTTCCCTAACCGGTACCCCCTAGTACTTATCCAGTGTTAACTTTTTTTTTTAATATTAGAATACCCTCTCCACCCCCTTTAAGGCCGGTGATAAGGAGGAGGACGAGGAGGAGGGTGGTGGTGCCCCTCCTAGTGATGATATAGGTGGGGAAGGTAACTCTAGTGGCTAGTAAGGTTACGGCCTCTCCTTTTCAGTGTAGTGTATAAGCGTCTAACCTCCTAGTAGGCACTAGTTTAATCTCGTCTATTTACGGGTATAGTTTAGTATAGTTTTCGTCTTCTCCAGTGTAAATAAAGGTTTTTCATCTCAGGCCTTCGGGCCTAGTTATTTCCTCTCTACTTTCTAACCCCTACCTTACCGGTAACTCCCTAGTTAAAACCAACTTCGTAGCCCCTTCGTAAATCCAGTAAAACATTCCACTATAGTTCCCAGGAATTCTCTATTTCATCATAACCTTACCACTTAATTAGGTATTAACGGTTCCTTTTTAACCCCTTATATACCACAATATAGTCCACCTAATAAATATTATCCTCTTCCTTAATTAGTATCTCCCGAGGGGGAACCACTACCCCATAAAAGGGTTCCAGTTAAGTAAGCGCGAATACGTTATATATCCGATATTACTCCTTAATATTCAACTCATAGGCTAGCCCACCGTTGATCACCTAGGTCACTTCAAATAAACCCAAATACTTATCCAATAACTTCTTTAATAACCAGTGCTATTTAATATTCTTTATTAATAATAGGACTAGGTCTCCCACCCTAAACGATATCGTAGACCTACGTCGATCATAGTATCGGGCATAAGTTCAACTAATTTCTTCCAATAACTGGGCCACGGCTATCCTCTAGTTTCTCAACTCCTGGGCCCTATTTTAAGCTACTAGTACCACTTATACCTCCGTATTATCCGGTGACACGTCTTATAGTCCGGTCAGCATATACCCCAGTAGCGCCTCAGCGGGGGAGGTCCGGATGGCCTCCTAGTGGGCACTATTATATACAAATTACCCCATCGGGAGCCAATCTGGCCAGTCATCCTATTCTAAGTTACAGAACATCCTAAGGAAATGTTCCACATTCTAATTCATCCTTTCCGTTTAGCCGTTAGTTTAGGGGTGGTACACAGTACTAAGCTTCCTCTTAATGGCTAATAAGTGACAAACCTTTACCCAGAACCTGCTAGTAAACAGGGATCCTCTATTAGATATAATGGTTTAGGGAATTCCGAATTTCAGGAATATATAGTTAACCAGGAGTGTAGCTAACCCGTCCACTATTAGTACTTCACTAGTGGGTATATATAAGGTGTACTTCGTGAATTTATCCATCACCATTAGGATACTATCGTAGATCCACCTTACCTTATTATGGACCTTGGGTAACTTAGTAATAAAATTAATGGATATTTGTTTAAAGGGTTAATTGGGTACTGGTAGCGGAGCTAGTTTCCTATATGGTAAGTGGTATCTCAGTTTAATCCATTAACAAATTATACATAACTTAACGTATTCCTTTACATCTCTTCGTATACCCTTCTAAAAGAAGGACTTTCCTATCCTCTTAAGAGTCCTAGTAACCCCTAGGTACCCTGCCGTAGGTTCATTATGGAAAGCCATTAGGACTTCCCTCTAAAGCTTATGTTCATCCAGAATAAACAATACTCCCTTATATCATAGTCCCCCATCGGTCCCCATAGACTAATAGGTACTTAGCTTCTTCTATCCTTCCTCCTAAATAAAGGAATCGTCCCCTTAAACTTCGATTACTTTACTAACTAGGGTTAAAGTTAACTCTTCTAGGCTGGTTTTTAACTACGAACTAGTTGGCCTCCTTTTCCGGATCCCCCTAACCTAGTGTCTAGTGAACTTTTATAAGAACTCTCCTAGGAATACATTACATACCTCTTCCCTTTCAATGCCCACTAACTAATAATCTAGTTAGCGTAATAGTATATCCACAGTGTTCTATTTCCTAGGACGGTATTCGATCTTAAAGTTAAATATTACTAAGTCCTAAAATAACCTTACCTAGTGTGAGTTTAGGGTCTTCTTCTCTGCTAAGTATCGGTGTCCTAAGTGGTCCATAATAAACAAGATCTTATATTAGCTATAGAGTAGGTATTAACGCTAATATAAAGCTGACTCTGCGATGGCTAGTAGCTCTACTTCGGGTACCCTATAACAAAGTTCTACTCCTTTAAGCTTCCTAGAGAAGTAAGCCACAGGCTTCCACAGCCCATCGGGGTATAACTAGTTTAGTATGGCCCCGATCATAAAGTTAAAAGTATCCATTTTAATTCATATTAGTAAATTAGGGTTAAAGTGTTATAAGATAGGTACCTCTGTGAATCGCTACCTCAGCTCGTAAAAGGCTTCTAATACCTCACTAGTTATCACTAGTTATCCCCCTACTTACTTAGCTAATCGATCCATTAAGGGTACACAGATCTTCGAGTAATTCTTAATAAACCTTTAATAAAAATTAGTGAACCCAATGAATTATTGAATATCTCGGATAGTTGTGGGCACCGGCTACTCTACGATTACCACCACTCTCTCTAGATCTATGGAGATTCCTTCCAGGGAGATCACAAATCCCAGGAACTTAACGGTATTAATATAGAAAATACACTTCTCGGGATTCACAAATAACCTATTAATGTCTAACCAACTAAGTATCTCCTTTATAATACCCAAGTATAATTCCTCGTTATCTATAAAAATCAAAATATTATCTAAGTATACGATATAAGTAATATCTATTAACCCCGCTAAAACATCGTAAATAAGTATCTAAAAAGTAGTTAGTGCGTTAATAAATCTAAACAGTATAACCTTATATTCGAAATAGCCATATCAACTCCTAAAAGCTGTCTTTTACTCGTCCCCCTTTCGAATCTTCACCCAATAGTAAACGTCCTTTAAGTCCAGCTTTATAAACTTCTTCACCTTCGATAATCTAATTAGCATCTCGTTGATCAGTAGGAGAGGAGCACAGTTCTTAATAGTGATTTTGTTAAACCCCTAGTAGTCCACACAAAGGTATAGTTTTCCCCCTTTCTTTAGTATAAACATAATCGGGGCTCTAGCTGGGCTCTAGGAGGGTTAGATCCAGCCATTCTTAAGGGCTATGGCGATATACTCTCATAGTTCTTCTAACTCTTTCTCGGCTAATGGGTAAATAAGGCCGAATAAGGGCTGAGTACCAGGTTCTAAGTTGATAAGGTAATTATACGCCTTGTCCCTGTTTAGGTCTCTTATTAAATTAATATTAAATACCCTAGTAAAGTTTTTATACTCTGGGGGTATTATGACTAGTTTTTAGGGCTCCTCTAGCTCCTCCTTGGTTAGGTGACCTAGTTTGATGTGGTGTATTATGGGCGTCCCCATAAGGACCCTTTTAAACAACTCCATTACCCTCCATAATGCTCTCCTACTGGTTATTAACTCGAAGGTATCCTTACTTAAGGGGTAGGTCTATTCTAGGGTGGTCCAGTTCATGTTAAGCTACGTTTTTTGGTATTATAGTAATCCTAGGATCACCTTATATCCATCTCTAATACTCACCCGGTACTCCTACCCCATAGTTCGGGTTACCCCCAGTCCATCAGTTATACGAATAACTAAGGTCTTCGTTCCGTATTCTGGTGCTCGGGATCCCCACATCCCTTTTAAGGGTATACTACTACTGGTTTTTGGGGGGGTTTCGTTTAGTAATAATACCCTCTAATCAACCATATTCACGTCCACACCTATATTAATAAGGGTAATGACCACCTTCTAATAGCCCTCTATTCGAAGTCGGACTTCTATTTTTAACCAGGGCGGGCGGTCCTCTTCTTATTTCTCGGTAGCCCCCCGGATTCGGTAGCCCTTTTAGTGGTCACTATCTCCGCAGGGTTGGCCGTTGTGCTGAGGCTTCTTATATTTATGATAGTTGGGGTATCGGGGTGCTATATACTCGACTTCGTTATAATTATAGTATGTTGGGGGCCCTCGGGACCTCGTAGGCCCGCTAGTAAGCTCCGATTAGGTCGACCCTGAAGGTACCGTGTCTTTTTTTGATTCTCCGGGGGTGGGGATAGGCTTAGTCGCCAGTTTATCCCTTCGGTGTTCACAAAACCGATACGGTACCTCCCTAGTGCCCCCCTTCTGCTATTATAGGGAGTTAATTACCTCTACTTTCTTAGCCACGTTATCCAGCTCTAACTACGACTACGGGAACTTATAAGTAAGGATTTATTATTAAAGGTCCGGTTATAAACGGCTAATTACGTTGATTACTTATACCCTTTCTAGTAGTTTATTAGGGCACTCTATTTCCACTACTTTGTATTAGTTAATGAAGTTCTAGTAGGATTATCCTAGTGATTATGTTATAGTATCGAGCTTGTGGACGCTGCGGAAGACACGAGTATTTTTATTAATTACACTGTTGCCTAGCCACACTTTTATGGTATCCTAGGATATACCCACTAGCTCATTGTTATAAGCCAGGGCTATATAACTAAACCACCACCGTAGCACCGTCCCCTCTAGGTAGCTAGTGGTGTATAGGACCTTTGCTGCATCGGTACCCAGATCCTCTGGATTTATAGCGAAATACTTATTTAAGGTGAATAGGAACGTATTAAGATCCGATTATGAACCCCCTTTGTATTTCGGCGCTAGTAAATATACTTTTCCCTATAAGTTAGTACACCTTCTCTTAGGTTCCGGTTAAGTATTAGTTTTAAACGTGGAGGTGGGCATTTCCGAGTAGGGTATATTTAAAATAGTAGATTAGGCCCTAAGGGCTACGTACTACTCCCTTTTCCACTTCATTCTCATCTTCTTTTCTTCCTTTTTAATAAGGGTATTAAGTTGCTCCTCCATTAGGGAGTTAACGTCCACCTCCTCGGAGCTCACCGGTTAATTCTCTTATTAGCTTATCTTAGACTCGGTGGTCTAATTATTGCTCGACCCTACGGTGGCCTCCGTTTATATATACGTCATCTCGTTACCCTAACGGTCCATACCCCTATTAATAAGTAAAAAAATAAAAGTGTTAGGGTATTTAGTATAAAGTGAGAGGGTTAACGCTGGGGAATAGGGACTCAGTTAGTAAGTATCCTTAATTAACTAAATTCCTCTCTGAACCCCTCTTCATTCTGGGTTCCCCTTCGAATATCTAAAATATCAGGGCCTTATCGGGTACCTGCCGGTGCCCTAACAGGGTCTTAGCTCTCGGATCCTAACGGCCCGTGACAACTCTTTAGGTTAACCCACCTAAAACTTTTTACTATTCTTACACAGGTCATAGACTTCTATACTAACCGTTCAATTAATTACCTTTAATGATCTTGAAGATAATATAATGGTCTAAGTACGTATATTACAACTAACTACAACAACTATTATGAGTATCTTCAAAATAAGGAGAAAGGAAGGAAAAGTCTACTGCCCCATAAATCCGTTGGGTCCTGATCAGGTCTACCTGGGCCTGATCAGGCTTAGTAAGCAGCGCTTGGCGTTGAACATGGCCGAGTGGTTCCAAGGCCTCTGATTGGGCCTTGGCCCGTGACAATAACAACTCACCCGGGATGTATGTTAGCCTATAAATATAAGTAGACCTCTCTTTAACCCTTTAATAGTTAAGAATACTATAATACTAGCTAAACATTTAAAAGAGGTTTGCGAAGGTGTTTTTAGTGTTAATACTAGCGTTGTTTTAACCTTAAAGTTATTAGAAGTACTCTGGTTAACTCCTAGGAAAAGGGCTAAATTTAAGGACCAATTTACTCTATATAATAAGCTTAATAAAAATATTGTTATTTAATAGTTATTATTTTAAAAGATTACTAAAAGCTGAGAAGAGAAGGATTACTAATTAGCTATAGCCTAGCGAAAAATCGAGGTGTTAGAAGTAGAGGTTGAAGTTTCTAAGGTTAGGAAGAGGAAGAAAGTGAAAATGAGCCCTAATTCGAAGTTCGCTAACATCGTGGCCATCCAATAAGCCCAAATCGATGCTGGCGACGTCGATAGTAGCTCAGACGAATCCAGCGATATCGATTACCCTAGTGACGATGCTAGTTGTATTATAGTTGCATCAGAATAGGTGGAATAAAAGCGTGCAGTTGATGCATCAAAAAATGAAGCATCATTTCAGGGTGGCCCAAATGTGGGGGTGGCCGGAAAGTGGGTGACGGACGTTGCGGGCCAGAGGCCGCCAGCGCCCGGAGAACTTTATCTCCCACCAGTGAAGCCAAATTGAGGCTCATGTCACTTTTGATTCACGGGAACCTAGGATGATGTTGCTGAATGAGTTCAACGCGCTACCGTAGCGCCACAGGTCCCAAGTTAAGAACCAGCCGGAGCGCACGCCTCGAGACGCCAATAGTCGCTGCATTGCTCGAGGTGGGAGGCGAGCGCGCTATCGGCGCCATAGGCCAAAAGCACGCGCATGCATCAAGAAGCTGGTACCAAAGTCTCGCGACTGTTTCCGCAAAGTCTATCATGAATGAATTACAAAATGCCCCCGTAGAGTGTACCGAATCCTCTGTAAGCAATCTGATGAGGTCGCCAAGTACACACGTCTAACCATCCTTCCTGACGAAGTCGCCGAGTACACACATCCGATAGCCCGTCCACGACCGCAGGCAAGGACGACGAAAACGCCTTGAGTCTTATTCAAGACAACTTTATCAACATGCTCGAGGATGCCCATGCCCAGTGGTTGGAGCACTCGAAGAAGAAAGCGCTCACAGTCCTTACCAAGAACGCCAAGGCCGATGAGGCCGAGTTCTATAAATGGGCCACAGAGACACACTTTCCCGAGATCTTGGAAGAAGATTGGGACGAGCACCCGCTTCGCGCGGCTCTCCCGCAGCTTCAGGTTGAGACGCGACAGAAGCTCTATACGGGCGGTAATTGACGAGGACGGGGATGATGCAGTGTTGACTGCTTTGGCTCGTTCTTCACGGGTGACGCACTGTTGATTGATTTGGCTTGGTTCTGGAAAAATAGAAAACAACAAAAGATTTCCTTTTGTTCGGATCGGATAGACTCTTGGGTAAAACAAAAGTCCAAAAAATAGACTGGTGCTTTGCTGCGAATCGTATTTCACTATCTAATGCCGCTGTTGATTGATTTATTGGAGTGCGCAGCTATTTTACTTGGTGAAAAAAGATTTGATGCCTTCCGAACAGCTCAGCCACAAAGCCGAAGTCGAACGCGGTACCGTTGCGGCATAGGTCTCAAGTGAATTTTCAGCTGAAGAGGCTTCATACCTTCGACACGAAACTGACGTGGCGAGGCGATAGCACCAGGTAACGGCATGACGAAGAAGAATATGATTTTGCGCATTAAATAAGAGTGGAATGTCATTGATACCGAGTGGCGCCACCCCAAACAAATGCTCGCTTCCAAAAGTTCACGTCCTTCCACCGCTCATCCAGCCTTCACTGTACCCTTGACACCCTTCACGGGCAAGTCTGGATAGTCAGGAAGGTCCCATCCTTGGAAATCATCAGACTGAAACCTCTGGAAAAGTTTGTCAATCCGGAATAGCGTGATCAACCACAAGAGGGTGTACATGAAGGAAATCCCCAACGCTGTTTTGGGGTAAATCCACGAAGGCCTCCACGCCACGCCTTGCACCTTCGTCATGAATGGGCGCATGGTCCGGTCGTATACCTCGAGGGCAGCGGGGACACCGGCGCTGCCCTTTCCCGAGGGCCCGGTGCAGTGTTTGGTGAGTTCCCCGGCCATCACGTATGCCCCCACAAACGCCGATGTTGTGCCGCAGCCGGTGAGAGGGCTTGGGCCGTAGCCCGCGTCTCCGAGTAGGACCACGCGGTTCTTGAACCACTTATCCATCCTGACCTGCCCGATCTGAACGTTGTAGAAATCGTCGGACAAGCCACCCGCCTCCAGGCCGTCGCGGAAGCGAGGCATCTGCCAGCCCGCATCCTTGAAGAGCTCCAGCCACAGTCGCTTCTGCTCTGCAAGATCGCGGCCCTTTTGTGACTGTCGCAGCAGCTCGTCAGTCTTCTGGTCGGGTGGCACGATGGAAAAGTACACCTGAGTGGTATCGGGGTTGTCGTTCCGTGTCATCAGCATACGCTGCTTCGTAGTCACGCAGACCGTAGCATGGTTGTCGTCGTACTTTTCCCTCGGCACGGTGTAAAACGCCATGTGCAGATCGAACGGATAGAATGGGTCCTCGGCCCCAGGGCCAAGCATGAGTCGCCGGGTCTTTGAGCTCTGACCGTCCGCTCCGACGAGCAGATCGTACGTGCCCGTGGTTCCGTCGGACAACCGCACCGTGACGGAGTCGGCGTCTTGCTCGAATGACTCGATGGTGGTTCCAAAGATGTACTTGGTGCCCAAGTCCTTTGTCTTTTCGTAGAGGATGCGGACGAGGTCACCGCGCATGATTTCAAACTCGGAAGTGAAGCTCTGCTTGCCCACACCCGACTTGTTTGCTTCAAAGATTGCCTGTGTCTTGCCGTTCGTGTCGACGAACCGAACGCCGGCCTCGTCGACGCCCCGGGCGCGAATCTCGGACTCCAGGCCCATGAGACGAATGACTTGGACTCCCTGGGCGCGGATGTCAATCTGCTGGCCCTGGGCCCGCAGAGAAGGGCTTCGCTCGAGAACCGTCACATCGTGGCCGAGCTGCGACAGCCAGAATGCGATAGCAGGGCCGCCAATGCCACCGCCAGCGATGAGAACTTTGAGGGGAGCCATGTAATAGGACAGTATGATGTAAGAGGGTTGTGATGTTTGCGCACGGCATGCGAGTGCTCCAGGAGAGGGTAAACAGCCAAGCCGGCTGGAAAAGACAGATATTATACTCGGGGGAATTGGCCAGATGTTCACTTAGATTCGCGTCGCGAACACCGCGACGCAGTGGTGATGCCATCGGTGCCGCAAGGAGAAGACCCCTCGGCGCTGAGTGTGGCCCGCAGTCCGAAGTCCAATTCGGGCTTTACGACGGGTGGCATTGGTGACGTCAATAGTCGGACCCGAATGCCGTGTGGCATGCACTACTTGGTCCGCCAGTGGCTAGTTGCATTGATCGCTGAGTCAAGCGGCGGTATTGAATGCTAGCGGAAGGAATGCGATGAAACGCCTCGGTGTATGCGAGAATGGACGACTCGGCCTCGAATACGCCGTCAGTCGTTGGGCGGGAGCCGGAGGAGCTCACCGCCTGATACGAATGTGGGAATTTCAACCGAAGACAGTTTGGAATAGACTTGCTCAATTAGTCAATTCGCACGGCCGACTAATGGTCCCGTTTTGGCGAGTTGGAGAGATGGGTTGGGGGTGTCTATGACGGCGGTTCGAATATATGGAACACAAAGGAAGCTATACCTGGTCAAAGCAACCACCAACAAAAACACACAACATTGTGGCACATCAAAATAGCAAAGTGAGCATTTCTACTGCTGTATCTCTACTGCTGTGTTTACTTGGCCTCTGAGAGACCATTCAAACGAAACACGGTCAAGTACTATTCTGTTGTACGTTGGCTAGTTACAGCGATCCAGGGATTGATGTGTTTAAACACTCCATGGGGAAATGCCTTGAAGATGAGAAGAACAAGAGCACAAACTTTCCCCCACAGAAGAAGAGCCGAAGTTGGATTGTATGTGGGCGTGACTTTGAAGTTACTCATTGTATACTATACGCCTTTATCTGGGAGAAAACGCCTGTCGGGTACATGTATCCTCCTTGTGGTGAAAGACTCACCTGCTTTATTTGCCTCGATAGTTGAGGATGTACCTTTCACAATGAATTTTGCTATCCGGAAGGTACTTTCTGGCTATCCGGGAGGTATCAGCTTCATCATTGTTGTTATTATTGTTATTAGTATTATTGTTGTCGTCCTCCTCGCTATCGTCGCCGTCCTGGCCATCGCTGCTGTCCCTATCGTGCGTCCTCGTCGTCGCCGCCGCCGTTGTTGATATTATTGAGGCGGCGGAAGCCGTTGTAATAGTTGGCCAAAAAATGGGCTACCTTCCGGATAGCAAAGTTCTTCACGATATGAAGATGAACTGGTATGAAGTGATTCTGGATTCACCATCGTGAATGTGAGGAAACAAAGATGACAACCCAAAACACCAATCTGGGATGACAGCCTAAGAACTGATAGTTCTCGCCTTCAATTCTTCCAACTCGGAAACAACCATTTCATAGATCATCAAACACCTAGGTCTGTCACAACAATGGCTGACACTATCATAGCAACGTCACTCACAGCGAGTTATCCCACACCACAAAATAACGCCCGGGGCTGTCACGTCGTGCACTCCTAATCAACCCCGCCCTTTCAGTCCGCTACCTCACAGGACGAAGATTTCAGAAATCATGGCAAACCTTGGATCACTGTTGACCGCACCGATTGAGGAAATGCATACATAATTTTCGCTATCAGAGATAACAATTCCAACATGAGCCGGCCAGCGAAATTGGTCCTCGGCATCGACCAAGCCGAATCGTGGTATTCGCTCCTCTGGCCCAAGAGCACTTACACCTCCTCCCTCTTTCCATGAACCTGAACTTGTTCTACCTCGACATCACTCTCAGTCTCGTCCGAGTTTTCTAGTTCGTCTTCTCCACCCTGGTTCCAATCCCCAAAGACCGCAAGTAGCGTAAACGGGATTGTCATAGCCCACAGCGAGAAGCCCAAGATCATCTGGTTCTTGTTCGGCCAGTGCGTTGCGCCAACAGCGTACGCTATGGTGCTTCCGATGGACTCCCAAGATCTGAGGATGCCAGTCGTACGCGCAATGTCTCCATCTCCCTGTGCGCCCTTGATCTCGGCCATCAGCCAGTAGATGTAGGTCTGCAGCACCTCGTAAAAGAACTTGAAGAACATGTAGACTGTAAATGCAGAGTTGAAGAACGGCCCGTCACCCAGGTCGAAAGACGGCGGCTCGGTCATAGAGGAAAGACGAGTTTCGATGACGGCATTCCAGACCCAAGCGGCGGTGACGAAGCAAAGGATAAGGATGTAGACGGCCCTGGATTTGGTAGATTGCTCGAGGCGTTTGACGTCGAGGATTGCGCCAGTAAGTAGGTTTGCGGTTGCGCCAACAATGGCCGTGAGAAACGACGCCAGAGCCCTGGACCGGACAGTGAAGTAAGCTACCTGTCTGTTAGCCCGGGGTGTTGCGAATGAGCCAGCAAATTGAACACACTTGTAAGGTAATTTCCTTGATACGTTGTGCCAAATTGCCCCGCCAAGAACACGGGTATGAGCAGCAACATGTACTTGTTCCTCAGCTGCTTCCAAATTGCGCGTGCTTCGATGGCGAAGTTGGTCTGCTTCATGTATGGGATCTTTGTACCATCGGTTCTGGCCACCTTCTGAGGCTGAGATAACAGCAAGGCGAACGGCGCCCCAAGAGACGATATGGCAACAAGACCCAAATAAGTCGTGTAAGTGACCTTGCCTTTTTGGGAGGTCTTGATGTTCAATGCCAGGGAGATCGCACCGCCGACGAGGGGACCCATTTGACGGATACCCATCCAGATTCCGACATACCTAGGCATCAGTTTTTAGAACCGCTAAAAGATAAACTCTCATGCGATTACTCACCGGCCTCTCTTTTCCGCTTCTGGGTAGCCGACCGCAATGGCCGCCTCGGATGCCCAGAGTAAGGAAGCCCCAACGCCACAAAGCCCAGCTCCGAGCAACAAAAACCACTCGTTGCCATATCGGTTATTGCAGTAAAGTCCTGCTGCATAAGGTGTGTAAAAAGCCGCACCGATGAACAAGGTCCATTTAGGCGTGAGCTTATTTGTGATGCCTCCAGCTATAAAACACCCTACGGACATGAGCCCGTAGGTGAGGGCATTTGCGGCGTTATTTAGGAATGGCTTGAAGTGGCTTGCGTCAGTTTGAGATCAACAATGCTGCATAGCAGGAGAGGCTTACGGATGCATTTCCTCCGGCCCCAAGGTTGTTTAGTGCCGTCCAAATGCCGGGCTCGCAAAACGCTACAAGCCCCACGATGATGATCTGGAAGAGACATGACCGATAGATCTGACGCAGGCGAGCAAGAACCATGATGTTTGCGGATACCAGTGAGATTTGCACTGGATTTGAAGAATTTTGTTGCCTAACCATAAATGCAAAGGGCATGTGCGGCAGCTAGTCGCTTTAAGCTTCATGCGACGAGACTGACGAGCACGTCAGAACCCATCCGGAACACGATATTTCAGACTTTGAACGTGCTGCAGTGATTAGAGATAGCAAGACAGCACGCCATTGTTGAAGTGGGCGCAAATAGTTCACAACGGCTGCCTCAGGGGTTCTGAGTTCAAATCCCTGACAGTATGTGGGATCGTAGGTGGACGCAACCACGCTTGTCTGACATTAGCTGCGTAACTGAGCTCCGCTTCGCACGATAAAACAGAGCATGAAGAGGCGATAAGAAGGAATGGCCAACTAGGTGCTCCAAGTAAGAGGAGCGGCAATGCGTTGAAGCGGCAGTAGTCAGGATCCTAAATCACGCAATGCCCCACGCGAATGGTGTTGGATATTTCCGAACATCGATTGGGTATTCACGCTAGATTGACAGACTTTTGGTCTTCAATGAGAGTAATCAATTACTATCATTTTCTGGCTAGATGCAACAACTGAATGATAACTGGTTCGAGTTTGCAAACCACATCAGTTTGAAGGAGAATGCAAGCAGTGTATGTGCATCACAGCGTTTCGTCAACACTCATAGGTTATCGACAAGTCTTCAATGAGTTCGGGCGTTTTAATGATCATAATCCTCCACTGTGGCTGGAAATACATACCGCCATGTTGTTACTGAGTAATCAAACTGTGATTACGAGGTCAAAGGTAGGGCAGCCTTCTCTGGATGGTGTTTTATATTGAGGTCTCCCTGAACTGTGTGTCTTGTTTGACGGGTTTTGGATACAAGAATGCCATGTTCGAAAAGTACTTATGCAGCCGGTGACATAGTCTCAGTTCCAGTTCCACACGTTCGCCATGCGCGGGTACATCCAACGACGGGCTTGCCTCCGAGTGACATTCCTCTTGGCCAGTCGCTCCTCCGTTACCAGGAACGACTGAGGAAACCACTCAGGAGCGTTGGCGGTTGAGTTACCAGCGTCACTCCCACCCGTCATCATTTGACTAAGTGCTCGCCCGCAGAGCCATGCAAAACACATGCCCTCTCCATCAAAAGCAGCCGACACCCACTCTCCGCCGGCTGCGGCATTCTTGACAGGCCGGGCCGTGGCTGCCTGCGGGAGGCGACCTACAAAGGGGCGCGAATCAGACGAGCCTCCCTCGATTCCCACCCAGACGCGCTTGGTGCGACCGTGCCAAACTCTGGTGTCGGAGGCCTCAGGGAAGTCAGTTCTCTCGGAACCCCAGTTGTCATAGCCGAAGTAGTTCGACAGCGCTCCATTGAGGTACGAAGCCGAGATATGGTTAGGAGGGCCAGCGTCGGTTGGGAACCTTTCCTCTAATGCGTTTCCATCAGGCCTAACGATATCACCGCCGAACATGTACTCGCCGTTGCGCGGCATCTGGACAACATAGTCCAACCCATTTTGGTACAGAGACCAGGCACGGCCACCTGGAAGACTGCCGTTGTTCGTGTAAGAAGGCCAACTGCCCGCCTTGGGGAGTCCACTTCCGCCGAGCTGCGCGCTCATGTGCAGTTGCACTCCCTGGATGACACCTTGCAGCCCAGGGACTAAGTGAGGTGTCCAGGCGTTGGTCGCGTAAACAACGTGCTTAGTCCTGATGCTGCCGCGTGTTGTGGACACCTCAAAGTTGAAGGGCGTTGAGGGATCGGAAATAGAGAACACGTTCAGAGCAGTGGTGTTTGTATCCAAAGAAAATCCGGGGTAGGTGGCCAACAGCGACTTCAGGGCGTGTGTAATGAATCGATAAGGCCAAATGGCACCGGCCATCTTAGGAGTGCCGGTGAGGATTCCGACAGCTTCTGGCAAAAGGGAAATCTGACAAAAGGTTAAAAAGTTCTGGCGGCGACCTGTTCATATTTCATGAGACTCACCCTGCGAGCCTCATCTTTCTCAAACGCAGACCACTCTTTACCGATATCTGGGATCTCTTTCTTCAGAATCTCAAGCTGCTCAACGGCTGTTCTCCACTGCGCATCGTCAAAGAACGCGTCGATGCTGTCCACAACACGAGCTTCAGCCGCCTGTCGTCCGTCTTCTGGCAGGGAGTTTGCTGCCGATATCAAAGCTTCCACGTGGGCGGAGCGAAGTCTTGTGATCTTGGCTGCCTCAGCTTGTGACACTCCCTCTTTGGCACCCGCGTATTCGGCGTAAGATGAGGGTCTGATGTGGCCGCCGTTGCGCCCCGTCGCGCCAGAGCACGCCTGTCGTGCCTCGATCATGGCGATCTTGATGGTGCGGGTGTAGTTGGTTCCCTTGAGCAGATGCCACACCACGCTAGTGCCCGACATGCCGGACCCAACGATGACCACGTCGGCCTCAGAAGGAAGTTGTCGAGACTGGTGGTCGGCAACACCCTCCAGTGGAGGGAGCTGCCAATAGGAGATGCTTGGGTTTGGAGCCGGCACGCCGGGGTCCTGCGCCAGTATCCCCGACAGCAGGAGAGTGGTGGTGAGGATTGACTTCATTTTGGAATCGGTTGATGAAAGAATGTGATGATTGACCTAAGAACCTTCCGAACAGGTGTCATTTGGGGGTGGAATCATGTCGATGAAGTCAGGAAGGAAACTCTATTTATTCTTGATTTTGCCAAAGGGTAACCAGTGGCGGGTCTTTAGAATGCGACCAGCTAATAACGTTGCCGATGATGCTATCGGCACCTACGCTTGCTACACTGGGAAGGACGGTTATGGAATACGAGTATATGGAAATTACGCATACAACGTTCGGGCCTCATAAAAGAGGAGATACGCCGGATGCCTTCTGCACTATGCATGTTCGATCGTGGCATTGTGACGTACAGTTACACTTTGACGGATCACCTCAGCTCATGGCTTGATAGTTCGCGAGATCTACGAAATCAATCAAGTTTAAGCATGAATCGGAGTCGCGCAGGCACAGATCTGCCCGTGGGCCGCGGGATGCGGAGAAACGCATCACAGATTCATCGCGCCTCCTAGACGAGTATCCGGCATTTGCAGTCCCCACAATCACTGCCTTCTGCACGGACAGTCGACAAACAAAAGGTCGTATTGTACCGCCATTTTTGGACTACAATGCTTTTTCGCACCCCGCGGACACATCGCAGCCCTGTGACTATCTATGTTATTCCAGAGACCAATCCTACACGTAGTTAGATAGAGCATTCGGGCGCACTTGGTGACGAGGGAGAACAATAGAGCCAACACCTCGAAACTGCGCCTGGAATGAATTATGTTACCGGGGTCGGAGAGATCTTCTCATAGGTCATCCAAATATTCCTACGAGCCCCAGTAAGTCCTTGGCCCTTTACACTATGAGCTGTTGTTGCGTAACAGTGCGCATGTGCAGGCCTTGCAGCTGAAGAAAACTCGAACTCCCATGAAAGGTCCGCAATAATTGACTCGAAATTTTGAGAACAATACGATTTGTGGACACATCCATGTTAACAGAGCATGAAATGACTGTTCTTAATCTCACGACAGCTTCGTAAACTCTTGCTTGAGAAGTATCAAGAAAGAGGAGGCTACCAAGCTAATCGGGTACCGATCCCGAGACTACTAAAGCCCCCGCCAAATGGCGATCTCTCCATGTCCACAGAGTTTGACCACCGAGCAGACCGAACAACATCTCCAATGTTCCGCTCCACGTCGGAGTCCTAGACGACCTGTTGAAGCGAGTAGTGGGTACCCGCTGCTGACAGCAGCTCAACTTGCATTGCGGTGGCTGCGTTTGAACCCTTGCCCTTCTTGGCACCCCGGCTTTGAAGAGGCACAGCATGTCATGTTTTGACGACGTAACCTTATTAACACATGGTTCCCTCGGATCGCATTATCATGTACTGCGAAGTCGCTTCGATGGTTTTCAAGGTCAATGTTCCACTCATCGAGCGCCATTCAGCACAGCACGTAAAGGCCGTCGGGCTCCCGACGGAGCCATTGCAGTGAAGACCCCCACCCCTGGTAGAACGGCATGTGGGCGGCCTCGTAGACATGCCAATCAGTGTCGTCGAAAGAGAAGAATATCGGGAGGGGGATACAAGAACGAACAGGTAAGCATCCAATATCAATTACCTGAGTGGGGTGGGTTGCAGTTCTGGCAAAGTAGGACTAGCCTCGCTGCAACAATGCTACCGTCAAGGTGGTGTGAGTGGATGCGGGCAAGCGGGCTTGCAGAAGCCTGTCTAACCCAACGGACGCGTCTGATGTTTTGGACACTGGGCGTAGTTGTACGTGTAAAGTACGCCGAGAGCCCAGTATCAGCCTGATGCTAAATCGAGGCCGCTACCGTACATAGTAAGTGTTGGATTCACCTCACCAGGCCTGGTTGTAGTGGGTGGGCAGATAACGATATATTCGTCCTATCTGCTGTTGTTGTATGAGGTAGGAATCGGAAGCCGAAGGCGGCGCTGGTGGCCGCGATTCTGAATCCAGTCCCTGACCTCTGATTGGCTCGCTAATCGAGCCAATCGGCGATATGCGGCAACAGGTGTCGCCAGCTGGACGGTGGTGTTCCGACAGTAAGTCTTTTATCTGATGATCTGATAACGCCGGCGGCATCCAATCTTCACCAGTGCCATTGGAAGCCGCCCCCCGATGACGCCAAGAGCCACAGACAGCTATCTTTTGATTGAGTGCTTTTTCAATAGGTGCACCAACAGGGCGCTACCGTGATGCATGTAACGGCGGTCTCCATCTCCATCGTGTTCATTGCCAGGACTTCCAGTTGTACCCGACTGGCCATGGCCCGATGCACTCGGCCTAAATCACATCTCATCCTTCACTGGGTTCTCATCTGACAGCCCAGGGCATTTCGCGCTTCGACTCATTGTTAACCTGCCTAGGGGCCCTTCGCGGCAACGTCGCCTCTGACATGGATATCGATCCTCCCATGGCACCACTCGTTCGCGAGAAAGTTTTGATCTTATCAATCTAGGCCCCCCCAATCCACATCGCGATCCTTCAGACCACTAGCGAACGAGGCTCTGCGGTCTCCGTACGTCCAGATTGGCCGAAGCAGCCCGAGCTTCGGTCGAGGTTACTTCCTACGGCCAAAATAATTGTCCTGGCATGGGATCAGCACGCGGTAAACTGCAGACACGATATGGTTGTTCCACTCCTCCTGCGGGCCATCTCTTGGCAAGCCTGCATTGCTGTGAGGTTACAAGAACGCTCGCCGTCGCATCTGTCGCAATTGAACCTCTTGTGCTGAAATCCATCGCTTTGGTCGAGTGAAACAGCCACACTGGGCAGACTTCTGGGTTCGCTTGCCAAGCCGTCCCTGTGTACTTCCGTCGAGACATCAAATCATGGGTCCCCCAAACGAAGCTGCGGCCACGCCGGAAATCGCTCCGGAGGGTCGTCCCACCCGCCCTGTTGACGAAAAGGACCCTGAAATCGTTAACGAGAAGCCCGACGCCGATTCTGAAGTCGACTCCAACACCGGCGGTCTTGCCGGCGTGGAAAAGATTGAGGCACTGACCCAGACTTGGACCAAGCCGTGGCTGATTGTCGCCTACATCTTGTATGCTTCGGGTTGAACAACGAAGACCTCACGATTGCTGACTTTTGCGTAGCATCTGGCTGGTTTTCTTCACGGACTCACTGCAACAGCAAATCTCAAATTCGCTGCTACCATATGCGGTCAGCAGATTTGGCCTGCACGGCCTTATGGCCACGACGGGCATCATCTCGAACATCATCGGAGGTGTGAGCAAGCTGTCTCTTGCTCGGGTCATCGACGTCATCGGTAGAACACAGGGTCTTTGCCTCATGTTAGGTTGTGTTGTCATCTGTACGACACCCCATGATCGTTTCTTAACATGAAGTCAAAGCTGACCCGAGTCTGTAGCACTGGTCCTTATGGCGACTTGCAACAACGTCGAAACATATGCCGCGGGTCAGACTTTTTTCTGGACTGGTATGAACGGCATCGGCTACGTGCTCAACGTCTTCATGGCCGACACCACGACTCTCAAGAACCGAATGATTCTGTTTGGCTTCACTTCGACCCCCTACATCTCAAACACGTTTGCCGGCCCCGTGGCTGCAGAAGCTTTCCTTGATGGAAGCACCTGGAGATGGGGATATGGAGCCTTCACCATCATCATCCCGGCTATTTGCGCCCCCCTAATTATTATCTTTAGCATTCAGATGAGCCGAGCGGTCAAACTAGGCTTGTACGTAAAGCCGAAAAGCAACCGTACCTTCTGGGAGTCAGTCAAATACTGGGTAATCGAGTTTGATCTTGCTGGAATCCTGATTGTCGTCGCTGGGTTTTCGTTGTTGCTGTTGCCTTTCAGCATAGCGGGGTACCAAGCACACCAGTGGCGTGAGCCCAGAATCATCGCCATGATTATTCTGGGCGGTCTGCTATTGATTGCCTTCCCCTTCTTCGAGAAGTACATTGCCCCGAAGAGCTTCATTCCGTGGGATCTTCTCAAGAACAGGACGGTCCTGGTAGCATGTTTGTTAGGAGGAAACACGTGGATCGCCTTCTAGTAAGTTAAGATGCTGCTTGGTCAGAAGCAACACGTGTTGACTCGTGCATAGCTGCTACAAAATCCAGTTCTCGTCCTACCTCCAGGTTGTCTATAACCTGAGCGTCTCCAGAGCCGGTTTCATCACCAACATTTTCAACATTGTGTCTTGCGCCTGGGCCGTTCCAGTTGGACTGTAAGCATTTCCTGTCCATTTTCGATATTCCCATGCGACTAACATCAATGGCCGTCAGTCTCATGCGCTTCAGCGACCGATACAAATGGCTCGGATTGGTCTCGGTTCCCCTTCAAATGCTTACTAATGGTCTGATGATCAAGTTCCGTATGCCTAATAACGTCCGGCACCCACATCCGGACCACCCCCACATCCGGACCAGGGCAAAATGACGATGCGATTCACGATGCATTAACTTCAGGCTTTTATTCCTCCTATTTTGATGCCACCACAATACAACTACCATGCTCACTAGGGTTATCGGATGCGACGGATTCATCTGAGCTATCCTCAACATCACCAGCCTCGATTTGAGCCCTCCGGATGGCCACGATGTTGGCAAACTTGGAATTGGGGCTCATGACGACCTTCTTCCGTTTCCTAGTCCTACTGGCCTTAACCTCTGCTTCCAGTGATGTGATTTTTCGCTGGGCTGTAGCTAATTGGTAGTCCCTCTCGTCCCATACTTTCTGGACCTTCCTGAATAACAGACGTTGAGTACTGATGTCGTTCCTAACCTTGCTAAACAGATCGAATTGGTCCTGCAACTCCTTCCTCTTCCTAGGAGTCGACCAACGTATTACTGATGTATCCAGTGCCCATTTTTCGCCGGAGATAACATCATAGTGACCTTCTGTGACTTGTTGGCCATGCTTGGCCGGCGTTGTGACGTTCTCAAGTAATAAGGGGCTTATAAGGGGTTTGGCAACGTTGACTGGGAATATACCAGTGAATCTCCAACCACTAACAATGTTTTTAACAATCAACGCTGCCTCGCGAGCCATGCCATAGCATCGGATAAACGTCCGTTTCCCAACGACTGTACTGCAGTCCCATAGATCCTGGTTACCGAGGTGCTTCTTGTATGCTGTTTTGAGTGGCCTAAACACTGACTGATCCAGGGGTTGAAGGACGTGGGACGTGTGAGGGGGCAGGAAGAGGAGATGTATGTTGTTCTGATAGTACAAATACATGAAGTCTGTGGTCTCATGACTTCCATGGCCGTCGAGGATAAGTAATCTGGTTTCGGAGGGTCTCCTGGGGGTGGTCATGGGTATGAACACTTCGTTGAGCCACTCTATAGCTGTAGAGTTAGACGTCCAGCCATTCTCTGTTGCTGTGAACTTCCAGGAGTTATATGGGTTAAGGTCGAGAGGGAACCACTGCTGTTGGACACTCTTCCCCTTATATATGATGAGGGGTGGGAGACATCTGTTAGTTGCTGAGATGCATTCAATAAGGGACGTCCATGCCCTTGATCCAGGCTGTTTCCTGCGAATAGATCGAGTCTCTGATGATCCCAGGACCAGCCCGTTGGATCCCCTGCCCTCGAGAATACCCGTCTCATCCATGTTGTATCTGTTTGCTGGTTTGATCTTCATAATCTCCGGGATCGCGAGATGATGGAACCATCCTTTGATGACATTAGTAGAGGCCCCATTGACACGCTGGGAATCGATGGCTCTACTTCTGTGAACCTTAATTAATGGATTCCTCTTTAAAAAGGATCGAATCCAGTTCCTCCTAAGGGGCTCAGAGTCTCCATAGACTGATAGGATCCGTTCAGCGAATTCCCTGAGTTGTTGATGAGTTGGAGGCAGGCCTAGGGCAGCTTGTACTCGCACCCACTCAGCCAGACGACTCTCCTGCTCAACGGAGAGCCTCTGGTATCGAGTGAATGCCACATCTCGCCCTTTGGCCCCCCGGAGTCGTCGTACAATCGTAGTCTTCGGAACACCATATTATAATGATGCTTTTCGATGAGAGAGACCGTTTACGACGGCGTCAACAGCCTGGTTAACGTCAGCTTCGGTATATTGCCTCATCAATCAGAAATATAGGTCCGACGAAAATTTGGTGTTGATTGATGAAAAAACGAAAAAGTTGTGTGTGGAAGAAGAGGAGGGGTAGTCATGGTGGTGGGCTGCTTTGCCCTGGTCCGGATGTGGGGGTGGTCCGGATGTGGGTGCCGGACGTTACTAACATCGGCCTTGTGATCATGTGCGAAGTTCTCGGGTCCTTGGCTGGAGGAACTATCGTCATAGTCGAGCAGATCGCTATTATGGCGTCTGTTCCTCACCGTGATGTCGCAGTTGGCCTCGCTCTCCTGGCGCTCATAACTAGCGTCGACGGCGCTATTGGTCTGTCCATTAGCGGTGCCATTTGGACTATCCTGATGCCATCAAAGCTCGCAAGATACCTCCCTGACGAACTGAAAGACCAGGCGCTTGCCATATATGGCGACCTTCCGACACAACTGAGTTACGAGTCGGGGTCTCCCGAGAGAGAGGCTATCGTTCTCGCATATGGCGAGACGCAAAAGATTATGATCATCGCATCGTTGGTGTCGTCAGTTGGCTCAATCATTTGGGTTTCGTTGATGAAGAACCACCGGTTGAGTGACAAGCAACAGACAAAGGGTGTGCTGTTCTAATTTCAAGCCATATGGTTGTAATTCTGGCCTCCAGGCTCATTTTCTGAGGCTGCGGGCAGGGATATTAGACGAAAATGGAATGTTCAATGAGAATTTCTGGCTTCTAATAATAAAATATGAAGTGATTATTTTTTTCGCACAAAGATCCTCAGAACAGCACGCTTTGCGTTGCAAGCAATCTGACTGCGGATGCCGCAGCATCAACTCTACTGAGCCTCATACATTGAGCACAAGACCCTGCACTCTTCAGTCCCTCCGTCATTGCCGCACCACATACACATGCAGCATACTTTGTCAAAGTCTTATGGAACATGACAGAGATAGACATCGTCTCCGTCCAGGCTACTAAGCTGTCGTATCTTGGACATCTGCCAGGCTAAGCTGACATGCTGATGTAACAGTTCCCCACTGGGTAATGCTGTGCTGAAGGTGGGCGTGGGCGCATGCTGTGCGGGAGGATTCTGCCAAGAGTGAAACGCTTGGGACCCAGATTGGTCCGCGAACTTTGAATTCTTTAGCATGTGAATTCGGAGCTTCCGCTATGCAATGTCAAGCAGCTGGCCAGGGGAAGGCGAGTGATCAGCCGCATGGTGTTGTTGAGGCGGGAACGACGGCCAGCTGTCCGACTATCCTAAGCTCGGAGCCTACGCTGCGTGACCCATGACCTCGAAGGCAATTAGACGTGAAAGAAATTAGTCAATGCCCTTCAATTGAATGTGCTCACATACCCATCCATGGGTAAACCGTCTGCTCAAGAGTCCGTGACCCGCCCAGCTTGATTGTGCCCTCTGTGAATACGGGACACAGACGCCAACCAATGAACCAGAATACTACCATATGACAGTGCTCTAGCAGGTGGGAAGTTGATGTAAGCATCGCTGAGTTACACCAAGTCTTGTGATCCCGAAAACCTGGGATTTCAGTCAACTCCGAGGCAATTTGCGGAGCAATCCGGGGATGGTGTGGGCCGGAAAGCGGAAGCCGGAACTCTGGAGGGCAAACACTGACGAATCTGTCTGGAGATCTGCCAATGTTAGAAGCCGGGTGTGCTAAGATTTACTCGAAATGGAACCATGCATGCCTCTCACTTTATCATTGAACGGGTCGCTAACCAAGAATGACGGCCGAACCTAGGTTTAATGTTGGTTGATGTCGGTAAGCCGTGACAGGCGGCCTTGGGGGCTGTTCCGGAGCGAAACCGCATGATATCCAGATGTGGCCCACTACCACAGCCTTTCACGGCCAATCTGCATCGTCCGAATTCCACTCCAGGTGTTCGTGTTGGTGTGACCTCCGCAAAAAACCGGCAAGGCGATTCGGCCCAACAGCGCTAACCCGCAAGTGCAGGCCTGTTCCCTGCCACCCCAAGCCCCGAGTCATGCCTCTCCAGGAACCGATCCTACCAAAGGGGCAGTCTTTACCATCTCCAAGCTGCCCGGGGAGTGTCACCTCCACGTGGAAACTGCGGAGAGCGGGCCAAACGCCCACGGGGAAGCTGGAAAGCGGCAACCCCTGGATTCTGGTTCCGATGCGACATCGCCAGAGTATAAGATTCCGGACGATCCCACTGGATCTTGGGATGAGGTGAAGACCGCCAGGGGAGACGACTTCGAACCATCTCGCATTCCAATAGAGTTGCGTTATCGCCAGCAGCTAGCCCATCATGGCGGACTCCAAAGCAGAGCCGAACGTCCAACACAACGACAAGCAGCGTTCCGAGCAGTTGGAGGATGTGACTGCCGCGGCGACGGCGGCGCTGCCTACGACGCAGGTCAACGATAAGCTCACCTTCTCCGACTTCTGGGACAACAAACGAGTTTTGGGTTTCTGTCAGTTCATCCGGATCTATAACCGACGATTTCCACAAATTTTCTGACCCATCTAATCCACAGGCCTGATGATTTACCTTCTTCCGATCAACTTCGGATACGAAGTCAGTACGATCGGCAAACTTCTCGCGGTTACCCCCTTCGCTCAGCGCTTCGGTCACGAAATCAACGGAAAATGGGTCGTCGCGGCTCGCGATCAACAAATCCTCAACGCCGGCGGTACGATCGGTATTTTCGTCTCGGCCTTCGCGACGGGTATCGTCAGTGACTTTATCGGCCGTAAAAAGACGATTATTGTCGCCTGCATCATTTGCTGCGGCGGCATTATCCTTTAGTTTTTCAGCACGACCGTCCTGATGCTTTTCGGCGGAAAGGCTCTCGCGACCTTCGGATTTGGTCTTGGCCACTCTCTTGGGCCCGTGTTTGTTGCTGAGTTAGCCCCGGTTAAGATGCGTGGTGTCTGCCTCGTGTTGGTGAATACCATGATCACCATCGGCCAATGGCTCAACGCTGTGACTGTCTTGGGCAGCGACCATTTCCAGAACGACTTGTCGTGGAGAATCCCCCTCATCAATCAGCTCATTCCTCCTGGTCTCCTCCTGCTTGGCCTGCCCTTCCTTCCCGAGTCTCCGAGTTGGCTTCTTATCAAGGGTCGTTGCGACGAGGCTGCCAAGTCCTACCGCCGATTCAACGGTCCCAACTTTGATGTTGATGGAGCAATGGCCGTAGCGACGGTTGCCATAGCCCAGGAGCAGGAGGCGAAGAAGGAGCAAGAGACTAGCCGCTGGCTTGATTGCTTCAGGGGCACCAACAGCCGCCGCACACTCATCATCGTCATGGTCTACCTATCCCAGCAGTGCACTGGTGTCAATTTTGTCAGCGGATATCTTACGTGAGTACTAGGCGTGAGCGTCGGAGTATCTGCACTGCAACTAAACAACTCATAGTTATTACTTCCGCCTTGCTGGTGTCAACAACCCGCTAGCTATTGGCCAAGCGGCGTACGCGATCCAATTCGCCGGCAACATGACATCTTGGCCGCTTG
This sequence comes from Colletotrichum gigasporum, assembly GCA_024584535.1. Taxonomy (NCBI): domain Eukaryota; kingdom Fungi; phylum Ascomycota; class Sordariomycetes; order Glomerellales; family Glomerellaceae; genus Colletotrichum; species Colletotrichum gigasporum. The sequence continues at coordinate 10,618,552 of CP077949.1, read as the reverse complement.
TTGACCGATACGGACGTCGCCCCTTGATTGTGGGCGGTGTGTTTACCATGACCGGTCTCCTGCTGTTCATCGGTGGAATCAGCACCATTGGCAACCAGGCCTCTCTGTCGGCGACAGTGGCCTTCATGGTCATTTGGGGCTACTTGTATCAAGCGACATTGGGTGAGCTTAGTCTCCTGCCCCCATCCAAATTGCCGTGACTAACTCATTTGCAAAGGTGCCGTCGCGTACTCTGTTGGTGGAGAAACCTCTAGGTAAGTTAATCCCTCAGCACAAGGAAACCAGTCCAATGGGTCGACCCTGCGTGCGGACGAGGGTGGTGATGGCGGAAAACCGGGTTGTGGGGGCCATTACAAACAAGAGACCCGCACGAAAACTGTGACGACCAGGACATGGCTTGCTAACGGGACGATAAACAGCGTGCAACTCCGGCAAAAGACGTACAGTATCAACATCATGTCCTCGACAGCGGCGTCCTGCTTGGTGCAGCAGGTGATGCCCTACCTTATCAACACGGATCAGGCCAACCTGGGCGGCAAGATTTGCTTCATCTTCTTTGGCCTGTCGTTGCCCATGTGCGCGTGGCTCTACTTCTACCTCCCGGAGATGAAGGGCCGCAACTATGCCGAGATTCAGGAAATGTTCAACAACAAGGTGCCGGCCCGAAAGTTCAAGACTTATGTGTGCGAAGTTAGCAACGGGGGCCTAGATGAGAAGAAGCTGCAGGAGGAGGCATGAAGGGGCACGTGGTGGGGAGGGACGGATGGTGCAATCTTTGATGAGTTTGAAAAAAACCGGGAAGGCATAGGGCTCCTGTGAAGAAGCTTAAATGAGCAAAACACCAACAAAGCTAATGAACACACGATGTGCTGTGCAGCCATTGGTGGACTGCCCCCATTCGCACATTTCGATTGGCTCGTTGTCGAAACTCGACGGAAATTGACAAGGGACTAATGCAGTGACAATGATTAGCGACGTTTTACATTGAGAAAAAAAAAAAACGCTGTGGGTCGGTATCATCATCAGAGATTAGAGTGATCCTGACGGGCTACGGCCAAGACTTAAGCTGTCCAGGGCCGTCCCATTTTCTTTAAAATCTCCGCGATCCACGATGGCCTCTCCGGACCAGCGTTTATTTCGGGGCAAAATCCAACCTTCTCAGTTGAAACATTCACAGCAAACACAGTAACCATCAACCATGTTGTCTCAACAGTTCTGGTGGCTCGGTGCCACTCTCCTGGCCTCCTGCGCCCAGCTTGTGAGCGCCGACTTGCCCGACAACGCCGTCGAGCTCGATCTCGTCTTCCCCCGCAAGGACGGCAAGTACGCCGAGACCTCCAAGGGCTACCCCGTCATCCTCAACGTCCAGAACCCCGAGGTCGCCTACCATTACGGCTTCGGCTTCGTCTGGGACATCTACTCTAGGAATAAGAACTCCTACCTTCGGACTGCCGCTCACGGCTCTGCGGGAGCCACCATCGGCAACGACACCAAGTTCGACGATAAAACGCACCTCGAGGTCGGCTACACCGGCCACCTCGCCGCTGGCGACTACACCTTCGCCTGGGTCTTCGGCATGAGCGCGCAGTGCGAGTTCACCGAGCAGCCCGTCTACAGCGAATTCAACCTCAACCCCCGCATCGCCAACGGCAGCTTCGAGTTCACCGTCGAGAAGGACGGTTCAGAGCCCACCTTTACCAAGACCTGCCCCGAGGCTATTGGCTCGCTCAGCTACGCATCCACCACGACCTACAACTCCGAAGCCACCAGCGTCTGCGGCGTCACTGCGACTGCCACCCACTCGTCGGAGCCTTGCGAGGCCACCCTCAGCAACGAGCAGGCGACGAGCATCTACAGCCAGCTGGGATACGCCGCCGCAACAGGATCCTCCAAGTCAGCTGCCGAGTCGAAGCTGCCATCGCTGCAAGTTGCATGGTTGGCCGGCGTTGTCGCAACCGTCGCGGTCCTGGCATAAGCGCAGTTGACGACATGGAGTTTCCCCACGCCTGTGGGAGACCCGCCAACCATGCGCCAGGGAACGTCCAGCTGAATGCGGCGGGCATCACGACCTGCCCGATTCGCAGCCCTATGGCAGTACGGGCACTTCCCCCCTCGGGAGAGAGGGGTGGCGGAGCAGGGACAGCACACGCAGATGGCACGTACGAACGATGTCTTATCGTTCTCTGGTGCCGCCGTTAGCTTCCCCGCCAGTCTCGGTCCGGTCGTGCAGATGGCCAGCCTGATTTGTCTCGTTGCTGCAACCCATCGGAGGCAAAGTCATACGCCAAAAATAAGACTGAGATCGGTGCGGGTGTGGCCCGGCACGGATCTAGGCCTCCGAGGCCGCCTCTGGGTGGTCGGATGAAGTCGAGAGGGAAGGGCACAGGCAGCAGTTAAGAGCCACCAAACAGGCCTACTGAGGAGGAACACGTACCCGAGTCCCGTCGTCCATGTGGAGGTGGAGGTGGAAGTGGAGGGTTGGATAGTCGGTTCAGTTTAGCCCCCAAAGGCCGAGATCGCTGCCACGTTGGGCAACTCGAGTCATTGGCTGTCCCTCATGCCTGATGGATGCGAGACATCGGCTGACGTTAGCAATGATAGAACACAATGACATAACGGCATTCGTCGCACTCTTCCACGTTCCTGTATGTGACATGCAGCCTGCATCTGAATGTGGCACCTTGGCAGGCAGCCGGTTCCAGCTCAGCGGGATCGCCCAGGCTCCAGAGTCGGACAAGCTTTCTGGGCGTTTTGGTATTAGTTGAGGCTTCCCGGCCCCCAGCCCAGCATTTATGCAACCTGCCGTCTGCTCGGGCCTCTTCTCACATTGACATTTTGCTTTTCGCACCGGGTACCAGCATCGGCGGCCTCGAACGAGACCAACCAAAAATGCCACACCACCAACACCCGCACAATGCGAGCACAAGCTCGATTGACACTATTTTTATCAGCCAGCCAAACAGTCGGTTCACCCAAACTCCGGACGAAAGGCGAAGCTTGGGTTCTTACAAAGCCTACCAAACACACTATGTGCCCATCGACGACGTTCCTCCCAACGAGCCCGCCTTGAGCAGCACCGGCGGGTCTGGGCGCTCGATCCCCTCCCGCTGGAGTAGATTGTCGGACAAAACACACATTAGGCCGGAGAATCTCTCCAAATCTCTGGGTCTTGGACATTTGAGATTACTAGCCTGTCTGTCGCTGTTCTCGCCGCCGCCTCCATCATTGGTGTTCTTGCTGCGTATGACGGCCGGCCGCTCTCATCATGGAAGTTCCAAATCACCATCAACGCCGTCATTGCCTTGTTGGCTACCGTTGCAACCGCCACCATGGCAGTGGTGCTCTCTAGCGGTATCAGTCAGTTGAAGTGGATCATTTCAAGAGACGCCGCACGCCGTTGTCCGACATGGAAGTGTTTGACGATGCAAGCCGAGGCACATGGAGAGCCTTGATGATGCTCTTCAAGCTCAGAGGAGGGTAGGTTAGAGCCTGTCGCAATTTTGTCAAACTGCGAACTAATTCACCCTCTACAAAGGTTTCTTGGGTCTTTCGGAGCCTTTGTCGCAATTCTCACTTTGGCCTTCAGCCCTTTCGCGCAACAAATTGCTACTTTCCATGCTCGCGTCACCGATTCCTCCGAGGGCGCGACCAACCTGCGCTCCGAGCAGTATTTGATCGCTTTGAGTAGCACCACCGCCCAGCAGGGATTCATCCCGATTCTTCCCTTCAAGGCCGCCATGTACAATGGTCTTTTTGCTGAGAATAACAAGCCGTGGCTGAGCCTCCCGGTCAATTGTCAGACAGGGAACTGCACATGGGAACCTTTCGTGACACTTGGGGTCTGTAATACGTGCGTGGATATGTCCGAGTTCATGACTCGATGTTGCGAAGATGGCACGACCCCTGAAGACGACAAGACGGATTGTGGCTGGTCTCTGCCGGTCGGCGCCCGACTCAAGACGCATGCCGACGTCTTCAGCATGACACCTATTTTTCCTAAGGGCCTTGGAGACATGTCCTACTCTACAATCATAAAACTTGTTTTCATGGGTACCGAGAAGCAAGACGGGATAGCTGGTGATCTGGCACCTTGGGCACGCCAATGCACCCTGCAAACCTGCGTGCAGACACTCAACTCCACTATTGTCAACGGCGAGCTCAAGGAGACTATTTTGCATGTCAAACCCAATGATTCGGTAGCAACGGCTACCCAACAAGATCTCGAGCCTATCCTCATCACCGGACAGAGCGGCAATGAATCATATCCAGTCGATATGACAGTTATGATGGGCATGCGCTCCTGGTTCTCGGATCTCTTTCGCAACGGCTCGGCCTCCCGCAATTAGGAAGTCATAAATAAGACCGTCATCACGCCTGACAACGTCATCGTTAATCTCACTGTGGGTATTTCCAGTGGCCAGACGTTCTTCGACACCCATATTGTTCAGGCGTTCTACTGGAACTACTCTCAGTACCCAACCGGAATCGACATGCTCATGAACGATCTTGCTACTGGCGTTACAGTCAGCTCCCGAAGCTTCAACGGCACCAACGTGGCGGGCGTGGCGCATACAGTCGAGAGCTATATCCGAGTGGAGTGGAGTTTTCTCACGGTGCCTCTTCTAACGGTCTTGTTGACGGCTGTCTTCTTGAGTGCTGCCATCTATCAGACGTGGCGTCACAAGGCGAGCTTGTGGGAGAGCAGCGTCCTGGCAACCTTGGTCCACGGACTGGACCGGAATGCCAGGGAAAGACTCGAAGGCCTCAACGGTCTACGAGAACAGCGGAAGGAGGCGAAGACGGTCAAGGTGCAGTTGGACGAAGGTGATGGTGGGCTTTTGAAGATGTCCGGATACGATGACATCTAAGTTGGCATCCGCAAGGTGACTGCGAGAGTCTGGTCAGAGTTCAGGAGATGGTAGGATGGCAAGGGAACGTAGGAATGCCCAACTGCTACACTACTTTCGAAAATAATGATAATACTGATGATCTGACACTTAAAAATCGCCCAATGACTTGAATCATATCTATCATTTCACTTCGTTCAAGATCTAGAGCATTGCATTGATGAGAGACATGTTTGCAGAAACGACAGTCTATTCTTTTCACGCTGATGCAAATGTCATAAAATACTAGGAAAGTCCATCCGAAAACCGAAAGCGCACTTGTTCACCGCCAGCCAGCCTAAGCGGCTGCGCCTTAGACGTACTCCGCGCAGATAAGATCTCCGCCGAGGTCCATGACCTCGCCAATCGTGGCATTAGGCATGATATCGACCATCCAAAGGTTGTGGTTCAGGGTAGTCTCGTTGCCATTGTCGCCATCGTAGTCGAGGATCGCAGAGCTGGGGTACTCCATGCCATTCTGCTCGAGGTAGCTGGCCAGAGGAACGTTGCGACCTCCCATGTCCGTCAGACGAGTGGTGAGGTTGGCCTGCTGCCACTCCCACCAGAGACGGTCCAGGTTGGTGTGATGGAGGAAGAAGAGTGGGTCACCGGGGCTGCCGACGACGTCGAGCATCTACAATATCCAAGTCAGAATTCGAACGTTTCAAGACATTTGCAAAGGGCTGCGGCGATGCTTACCGTTCCACCAACTGCAGAGTGGCCAGCGGTGTGGGGGTTGACCTGGTAGCAGTCCCAGGCGGCGGTGTAGTTCTCAGCCGCGAAGCACTCATCGATGTACTGCTGCTGGCCGGTCTGGAAGCCATCGGAGTTGAAGTCACGGACGAGACAGTCGTTGGCAGATGTGGAGGTGGAGTTGATGTGCAGGGTCAGGTTGACGAAGGGGCCGTCCGTCACACATCCACCGTCGCCGTTGCCACCAAAGCCAGTATCCGGGTCGAAGACCACAGATTGGTTGAGAGCGTCCATGTCGAGGACTTCGTTCCAGTACGGCTGGCCGCCCTCGTAGCCGCACTCAGACTGGAGAAGGTACTCGTGGACGCGCATGAAGTAACGGTGCCAGGGGAGGAAGGCTCCCTATGTTGGTTTCAAATTAAAAAAAGTTCCTTCCGCCATGTTTTGACAGAGAGCTTGCTTACAGTGTTGTGAATGACGTTGGACTGCACAATGTGGCCCCAGTCAAGCTCGTCCCATCGGTTGAGAGCTCCCGCGATGGTGGTCTTGGGAGCAGTGGACATCAAGCAGAGCTCGGCGTCGATGTATGCCTTCTTCTCGGTATCGGTCATGTTGTTCCTGTTTTGGGTTATCTGAGCTCTGTTGTGGCTAGCGATATGTTTCGTACCATGCTTTTCTTTGGGTCTTGGTCGTGCAGGTCGTGTTCCACGAGGCCGCGGCAACAAGACCCGAAGTCGCAAGGACAGAGAGTAAAGAACGGAGAGTGACGGTCATGTTGTCCGATTTCTAAAGAGTGTGTATACTTGTGAAGTAAAGACTGGAAGGGGATACTCTGGTTGAAGGCAAGACGCTGGGTGGTGAACAAGAGAATGGTTGAACTCCATGGCCAGCAGCCTCGACTTATAAGTTTTTCGCGAACTTGACCCAGCCCGCTAAGAAATACTCATCATAGCCCAAATCATGATGTTCAAATGGCAGATTACTGCAGGGCAGCGCAATCGGCCAATGCGCCCCCCCCCTTGGCAACCCCGTCATCCCGGTCTAGGTCGGACGAACCTGCGTTCTAATCCACTTCCCGTCCAGTTTCCCCTTTAAAGCGGAGCAGGCCGCTGCACAGCTATGTGCGATGAGGCTTCCATGCTTAAAATTTCCCCTGACTAAGAACCAGAATAGAAACAAAACTCTCCACATATACACGTAAGGCCTCCCCTCGTTCTAAGTGAGCCGCGCTCATCACTGGCCCTGCGGCCGCGTGCGGTAAAGAGGCTTACGTCTCTTCGGCCCCGACCGGTGGCCTTGCGGTGCCTTGTGGGGGACGCGGCTCCTGAATGCTTGGCTCAGGTATATGATTTTGACATCTATCATGACCTTGTCCATTATGCGCGGCCCGCATGGCGCAGTGGCGTGCGTCTGGCAACCCCTCTCCATCGCAGAGGGGGCTGGTTCGATTCCAGCTGCGGGCACGAAGCGTTTGGGTCGCGCTTCGCCATAGGTAATGGTTGGACCCGCTATATGCGGGTCTTCCGGTCTCCCCCAGCCAGAACAATGTGGGACCGGCGGCCGGTACGTCGTCAACGAGACCAATCAGACTACAGACTAAAAGGAGGCCTAGGGCCACCAACCAGCATATTCTCAAGTGCCCATTAATGGCCCACTAATCCCGATTCACCAATCAGGGGCAAGGCGCTACCTCTGAAGGACCCGTAACGGGCGGGTCGGATTAACAAATTTGCGAGCTACCCTCGCTATTCCCATTCGAACTTGAGCCGGGTAACCCAGCGGGGCCTAGCGACATAGTATGACAGTTACATAGCCTACAAGGCATGATTTGGAGGACGCTAGCCGGGTTCATATACTGTAGTATATAGCTTGAGCTGCGGCTCTCCACGCCACATACCCCTAGGGAGGTCTGCTGCGAGGGTTCCGTAGCCCTTGCCGCCATGGCGTTAAATACTACAACAATAACAACATCCATTATGCGCGGCAGTCAAACAAGCGTCCAGAAACCCGCACGCCGCGTCAGTTGGGTAGCACTGAGAAAACCTAGCATAGCGATCTAGCCTCTTTCATATCAACAACTTCCCCGCGTTGATGGTTGTCTGTGGCTCAGCTACTGTCAAATGCTTCATTTAGGGGAAATGTTGAGGACACGCACGCACCTACTGGTGCAACTTCTGAGCGGCGAGGCCGATGTGGGATTGATGTTATCATTTGCGCTTCCATTCCATGTCCGTACAAAACGGCTGGCGACTACTGGCGAAAGGCGGAGGTTCTGTCTGCGAGGCCGGGAGGAGCTAGGGCGTATCTTACTGGCGTCCAGATGATTCGATGCCGACAGCCAGATCGTCATCTTGGGGGATATGCATGGAGATTGCGCTTTGTCTTCGAACATGTTCAACCAAGGCGACGGCACTTGGGTGGAACGCGCAGGAGAATGGGTTGTTCCAGCCCTCCATTTCCCCCAGATGCCACACCTGGTGATTGGGTATCTCTTCAAAGTCGCGATGCATCTGCATGCTGCTGTCTGTGCCCGCATTCGCCTTGCACAACTATCGCGAGTTTCACCATCCTGCAGGCCTTGCGTTCGGTGCATTTTCTTACTGATATTCTCAGCACCATTCGTTCCCATCCATAGGACGTCGCGATAGATTTTATTGTGGTTGCTTAGAGACTGAGCAAGTTTTCTGTCTGGTGGATACGTGGTGTATACACCCTTGTACCTTTGCAGTCCTCGATTCGGCTGCGGCCAGAGTGACTACCCACTGGTGCCCTCAATGGGTTGCACGTTACTGCGCGGTCGGGTGTCGTCAAGCCCGGTTTTTCGCAGACAATATATTCGTGGATGTGGAAGCCGACATGGGCTATGAAGCTTGAAATTTGCCAATTTTCCCGACATTTTTGCGTCGCAAAAACAACATAACAAAAGCAGGACATTTGCATGCAGAGATGCCCAGAGTGAGACCTATCTTAGACTGACAAGCCACTCTTCCCCGGCCCAAACAACCGCCGGAGGGGTACCGGCATTTACACCATTTCAACGCCGAAGGACACCAATTCCTCTCTCGTTGTGTATCTGGGTAAATGGAAATATTCTCGCCGCGCCAGCTGTTTGCGGCCACTATTAGAGTTCTGTGACAACAAGGTCCCGATTAAGTGTACGGAGCGGGTGGGAATAACGATTGATTGTAACTGCTTCTCTATGAGGGCCTTTCCGCCGGGGCCCCTGTTACCCCTATATATGGGTAAAAAGGGTGAAAAGCCACGTATATGCAAAAACACCCTTGCGTGCCAGTGGCGCCGCCTTAAGGCCGCTTTCGGCACGCTTACACGCATCCGGCCTTTAGGATTACCCTTCCATATGGCCTAGACCCACGCCACCTTATTAGTCCGGGCTCGCGTCGTCACAAGTTCGGGTCGGCACGTGAATAAGGTAGTCTTGGCACGCCAAAGTCCTGAGCCACAGCCCCCAGTTTTCTAGCTATAGCGCCCCTAGCTTCACTAAGGGAGCCGTCTTGATGGCTCTATTCACTATTCACATCAATCGCCACACCAAATGACTTTGTTTTCATCACTTTGGCCCTCCAAACGGCCACGATCCATTACTACACTCATTCTCGCCAGGCTTATTTGGACTGCACAGGGGGAATTAACTCGCGTGCCACAGTACCAGCACGTGGTCGATGCACTGCGCGGGGGAATCTAGAATGGAGTGAGTATTCCGAATCGCGAGCCCTTCGTCCGTCTTATAATACACCTTCAGATACCACCTCTCATTTCCACAGCTGTGCTTTTTGACCCCCAAGGCGTCTTGCATCCCGAGAAAGGCCCAAAATGCATCTGTCTACCGTTCTAGCGCTCGTCGCGCTCCTGAAATCCGCTGTCGCCGACCTCCATGTCGCTGATCCCATGGACCACCAATGTCCTGACTCGGGAGAACCCAACTATCCCATGGCAAACAAATTCAACACCGCCTTCATTCCCTTCAAAAACTCATTCCCCAATATGAAGGAAACTCCGGCTTTCGGGCTTTCCATCACGTACAATCAGAAGACGTACTCCATTAACTCCGCCGGCATGGACACTGGCTCCACCGGCGTTGTTGTCGGCGCCGGCATCCTTGGTCTCTCAGCCACGTCCAAATTCGACAAGTCCAAGCCAGGCCAAGAGTTCCTTTCTTCCAGCCAGCGACTGTGGGAGGGCTACTGGCTCGAATCCCAGGTCGCGTTCTTCATGGGAGAGAAGGACGCCAACGGTCGCAGCCAGGAAGTCGTCGCCAATATCCCGATCCTAGCCGTCACCAAGGCGAGTGTCTGCCCGAACTTCAAGAAGAACGGCGGCAAATGTTCCGAGTCGGAGAAGTTTAATATCACCATGTATCCGAAGAAAATCCAGTACATCGGCGTCGGGTTCGGGAGGTGGAGCGACGAGCAACCGGAGGCGCTTCCCGAGAAAGTGCCGTTCATCAACATTGCGAAAATCCGGGGACAGGCGGTGGAAGGCATTCACCAGGGCTACATTCTCAACAAAACCGGCATCCAAGTCGGCCTAACGAAGGACAAAACTGACAAGTTCCGCAAGACCAAGCTGACGGCGAGGAAAACCACGGACAACGACTGGCAAATGGCCCCCATGGCCATCCGGATCAACAACTCGCCTTTCGAGCGTGGCAAGGCCCTTTTTGACACGGGTATCAACCAGTCCTACGTTGCGGTCTACAACGAAATTGGGTCTCGCGCGAAGGTCGGACCCTCCCCTGTGACCAAGAAAGGCAACAACTTCCTGCAGCCCGGGAGCGTGGTGGAAGTCCGGGTCCCCAACGAGCTGAACCCCATTGCGAACTACACCGTTACGGTCACGAGTAACCCTCAGGGCATGGAAGCGGCCGGATACGTCATGGAAGGCCCGCCGACACCCAGTTCCACGACTGGCCCATTCATAAACACGGGGAGGATGTTCTACAATGGGTTTGATGCAATGTTGGATTCGGACTGCGGGTTCTTTGGACTGCGTAAACATTGAGAAGCCGGCGACTCCGAAGGGGCGCAAAGTTGAGTAAGCTAGCCGTATGTCATGATGGGTTTGTTGTGTGAACGAGGGCCCTTGCTTTAGGCTTGTCAGTTAATGTTTAATACAATGCGTTCCCTGCTTCATAACGCGGATGCCTTCTTCGAATTGCTGCAAGGCCTCGGGGATCTTATCAATCTAATCATTATCGTGACATCTATCATGGGTCTCGCTTCGGGTCTTGTAGTAATAAGGTGGGGAAAAAAACGAACAGACGCGAGGCCTCGAACCCTTGTTAGGTCCTTTGCAAGCATTATGTCATTTTTGGAAAAGAAAAAGCCGATCGGCCTGCGCGTCAGGTCCACTGTGGCTTCGGCAGGAGATGACTGCGGGTGCTCGGCCAGCCTTGTCGTCGTCAAGTGGGCGGCCAAGCAATGTAGAAGAAGCGGAATTTCCGCCGACCTGAACAAGTCGGCGGGAATATATTTCGGCACACCGTCGGCCGACGATGTCCGAGAACTCGGACATGTGTGCATGTCAATGAGTACAAAGAAAAGACTGATCAACCGGGGCTTCCGCGCACATAGGGGCATAAGAATTTTTTATTCTTGATAACAATTGTTTTTGTCTTCGGTCAACTATGCGTCTGACGATAGCGACATACAGGCTCTCGACGGCTCTTTCAAAAGTATCAAGATTTATTTCTGTGCCTCTCAATCGCCGGGACAGTCGTCGTCACCGCAATTAGTTCCGTCTTCAAGCGGCTCTCCTAGTCTCGATCCAAGTCTGACGCAACATCCAATGAAACGAACCGAATAACACCCGTCGTCGGCAAGCAGTTGATATACTCAAAAGAAGCCTCCCCTCGTTTGAGCACCGAAACTTCGTGCCACGTTCGAAACTTCCTCGAGTCGCCAAAAGTCTTTGCGTGCTTTATGGCGCCGAGGTAGATGGCAAGATGCGAGCGGTGCCTCTTGGCCCATTCCTCTAATGTCTGCAAGCTCGTGAAGAAGCCGGCGCCGCATGTCTCCTTCTTCGCGCGGCCTGAGCTATCCCGGTTGCCGAGATACCGTAGCCCCATGGCGCCGCCCTCGTCGCGATTCCCCCACAGATAACACAGGCCGCCTCTCAATGTCGGCTCCAGGGTTGTCTCATACGACTCTGTTTCCTCCGGGCCGCAACTCTCCCAGAACTGCCCGGAGCGAATATGGACCATGTTGTCGTAGTTTGTTCCAACCAAACGTTGACCCAATCCGTTGGGGATGGTTTTAGGCCTTGTTGTTTGGGCCGCGTCATCCTTCTCGAAGAGGTCGTGGGCAGAATCAGGGATGCGATCCCTCGCAGCTCCCCAATAGGCCGAGAGTTTGTGCTCTACGGTGTCCGTGTTAGTCAACTTGGCCAGACCGGGCAGGTAATCGAGCCCGGAATAATTCGTCTCTAGCCGGGACACCGGTGTCAAGAAGCTTTCGCTCCACAATCCGACCCGGGTTCGATGGTCGGGCGACAGCCGAGAATGAATCGAAGCGATCCCAAGTCGTTCCAGACTGCGCTTGCCTTTCACTTCATCGTCCCAGTAGAACACCCAGATGGTTGCACCAGGAGCATCGTCTCCGTCAAGGTGGTTAAAATCCTCGTTCGCAAGAGGAGGGTCTTCGTCCTCACTAAGCCACTTTTGTATGGCCGTAGTCAACTCCTCGGCAGCTTTGGTGCCAGTGCTACACTGAGAATGCAGCTGTACGCCGACGTAAGCCGTGAAAACCCGGTTGACGGCCTGGCCCAGAACGAGCTGCCATCGCGGGATTGGTGGCTTGTGATTCTTGGGTTGTCGGAGAGGATAAGTGCGAGAAGGGCAGGACATGATGTTTCAAAGGCGAGTCTATTGTAAGTCGTCCTGCTGAAAACCGATAAATTCCGGTAGCTGGGAACAACCTTAGACTTGTATTCGCGGCCAAAGGGCGTGGTTGACCAAGACTGATGAATGAAGAAGGATTAGTAACAGTGGATTTCATTGGTCAAAAGATGCTAACAGGTTCGGGGTCTACTTCTGGCTCCGATGCTAGCCGCTACAAATTAATATACTAGTAATGTCTGGCTTGGCGCTTGTTCTCTAGGGATGATCCTTTTCCCGGTTCCTTGGGACTTGTAAGAGGACTCGGGAAGATGAAGTGGTCGGAACGGCTCTGCCCGGCGACGCATGGAAGAATGACAGATGCCCAAGGAGCAGTCTGCTACTGTCGTGGCTATACCGCTAGAAACATAATGTACCAGACCGAGAATGAGACCCAGCTCACTGGTTTGAACAACTTGTCGTAGATTGGTGTACTACCCAAGCAGTACTGAGGACGACAACATGCAAAGAATGCAGCCAACAAAAGGATTGTTCTTGTACCTTTGTCATAGACTCTAATGAATCACATTTCCCAAGCAATAAAGAAGTCAAAGGCTATCACAAAGAGCCAAGCGGGAGCAGCGCGAAAAGGGCCTTTGGATACAGGTGCAGATTGTGAACAACCGCCTTTATGGTTCAGAAACCAGAATTGAACAAGGAGATTGTCAAAACTCGCTCGCCGCACATTTAAGAAGACGAGTTCTCATCATTATACTGTCTCTTCCCTCACATCAACACAGCAATTCACAACATGGACCAAAAGCGTTACCAGCTCCAGGAGACGTTTGGTTTCCCAAAAGACTACGTCCCGAACACGGCGGAGATTAACTCTGCCCTGATGGGTGACGTCCCTGGCGCCATGGCATACCCCAACCCGTATGAGCCCATGACGCTGGATCCCGCGCCTGCCGCCCTGAACCCGGCAGCGACGTCTTTTGAAATGTCCCGCGCACAACCAGCCGGGCCCCCTTCCCCCTTGCCAAACCCCAGCAACTCCCTCTCTCCACCCCATGTCGACGACAATCAGTAACCGCCATCGTCTGTCTTCGGTGGAGCTCGAAGTCCAGGGTCGTCGGTTAACATCACGGAAACAGAATAGAGACGGCTCAGTGCGGCATTTGTCCACCTCGGCAGGCTATGCGAGGCATTGTATAGTTGCCGTTCTTGTAGGTCGGATCGTGTGGTGAGTTACAGTTAGGTTTGTCAACAGTTCGTCATTTCTACTTTCAGGTTGCCAAATTTGCTCTTTTCAAGTAGGTTCAGCAACAGAATAATCAATTCATAAATATAAGAAGTTCAATCTCACGAAGTAAAGAAAGGTTTCACAAACCCTATCGTTCGTCCAAGATCAATCTCATAACATTTTGCGCCGAACTTAGTCCAAGTCAAAGAAGTAAACCCAGCCCCTCGACAACTTGAAAACTCTTTCCGTTTAAACTTCAACAAATATGAAATGTCAGGCTTTATACTATTGATATTAATACCGGCGTTGGAACAATCATCTCCACCCCGGACTACCACATTCCAATTGTCCTGGTGGAAGGCCTGGCCGCTGACGGTCATGGCTTCCCCCTGGTTCGCGTCCAACTTATCCTGGCAAACGCTCAACACGCGCTGCGCACCGTCGGCGATGTCACCAAAGGAGTCGAGCTCCTTCGAGCTTTGGGCCTGCGTTGGTTCGCAACGTCAGCTCAACCCTCCAGCTAATAGTACAGCAACAATCCCGATGAATGCGATCGCGCGCAGCTCCGATCTCTTGAATAGCCTGGCCTCATTCACATCGTTACAAAACCAGATGCCTGTGACGTTCCAGCAGCTGACCCGGCCGCAATTTGCCGGGCCGGTGCCGTTACGAGGCTTCCCCGGGACGGTGCGCAGGTATTCGATGCCGATGGCGATAGCCGAGCGGTTGCCCTCCCTGAAGTTGTTGCAGAGCGTGGTGGTTGAATCATTGAAGACTGCGCGATCCTCGAGGTCGTGGGAGGCAGCTTTGACAACACTGGCCTCTGGGTTGTAATCTGGATTGATGTCCCAAAGCTGGGCCGCAACCTCCTCCACGGTGCCGCGCAAGGTAAGCGTCTGGCCGTCGGCGTCCGTGACTTCCCATCTTGGCACGAAGACGGTGTAGCCTGGAATTGGAGCTTCCAAGGCAAGAACGAGGGCCTATAGAGAAGCAACGTCAACAATTGCGAAGGACATGAACATTCAAGCGATACTTACAGCCGCCGCCAAGAAGGCCAGACAAAAGTTCGAAAAGGGGCTTGTGATCATGATGAAAATATACACACGCTCAGCGTCAGCACCGCAAAAGGATCTGACCAAGGCTGGCATTGATATCGAGAGAACAGAAAGTCCCAATCTTTATAATCGCATGTTGCATAAGGACTCTGTCTCTGCCTTTAAGGTTAGACTTGACGATACCATCAGATGAAAAGTTTAGCTTTCATGCATCTGCCAAATCTCCAACCATCACAACGCCACAGATATACAATTGTAGCTAAGGCATCCTTCTCCTATTTTGCCATGTCATCGCCAAGGCGGAAGATGCTTTGGTGGGCTACAAGGGTCAATTAGCTTTTTGATTTCCAGTCCTGTGTTTTCTCGAGGGCCCTTTGTGCCAGTTACAAGGCGAAAAGTTGACTCGGAAAGAAGGAAAGGTGCAGTACAAGAGAATTTTCAGCGATGTTGATAATTCAGTTATATACAGGTCGAGGCAGTTTGACGGCCTCCGAAGTTCATGGGGCTCTGGTATTCAGTTCGAAGTTTAGTCCCGAGTGCCAAAAGCACATCTGGGAGCTCTTACTCCCACGGCATAGGAACAAGAGCTACCGGCTAGTTTAGTTTGTTCTCGGACCTCACACTTTACTTGGCAGCACTTTGTGGCCCAGAGCATCGGCTTCCTGACTATTGGCCATGGCAGCCTCATCCATGCGTTGGCGAACCCTAAACAGACGTCACGATTTGAGAGAGAGAACTTCAATGCCTTTCACGCTGCATTAACCGGAGATTTGTGGAATATGCGATCTCCGACAGGCTGTTGGATGGTATGCTAAGCGCGTACGAACAAGCTTCCGGCCATTCCGCTGCGGAATCTTCGAGATGATAGGAGCGTTCGTTCGTTCGATGCGTACCGGCCAAATCTTCCTGTCGTTCTGGATCTGGTTCGTCCGAGCGTCATCTCGGAGAAATTTACCTTGCACGACAGAAAATGGGAATACCGGTACTCGTTCGCGTTGCTCAAGATATGCTACTACGGCAAATCTAGCTACTACGTGTCCAGGGGCGGCTTGCTCTCTCAGGAGTTCTGCGACGCACGCTCCCGTAGATGGTGCAGGTCTTTTCCACTACGCGAGATCACGCCGTAACAAGATGCCAGTATCGGAATTCGAGATTCAAGTAGCGTCGGCGCATACACAATATTGCTGCTCCTAGTGGCTGACGACAACGGTCCATGAGTGCATACTATTGCCCATATCTCATACAAACTACTCCCTTTATAACATGAACCGAATGTGTGGCACGCATGCCATGAACCCGTCCCTTTACAATGTTACTAACGCAGTTTACCACCCAGCCGTAACGCCTGATCATAATTCATGACATGTGTAAGCGTGCAAGCTCAAAGATGGCTCGCAAACCCTTGAACAGTTTCATCCTGTACCGCCAACCCCCCTGAGGTAGTTCCATATCCCCTCTGCCTCCTTTTCCCTTTCCTCTGCGTCCTGCTTCCGCGATCTTCCCCGTACCATCGCAGCACCGCGCCCCAGAATCCGATAAAGAACAGGAACCTAGATATCGTCAGTTTCATGCTTTCTGTCCCATCCGGTGCTGCAGCCCGCAGACGATCAAAGCAACAACTGAGAAAAGGAGCAAACTCACCACATCCCGACAGAAACACCAACAACCCACCACAACTCCTGCTCAAACCCCCCCTTTTTGGTGACGCCACTGACGCCAGAACACACAATAACGGCGCAAAACGTCGCCAGAACTAGGCCAGCCGCCTGGAATGCGAGGTCCGCCAGGCCCGTCTGCACCCTGACGGCGTGGAGCAGCATCGCCGAGAACGAGACGCTGAAGAGGATGAGCAGCCCTGGTGACGCGAACTCGGATAGCCTGTCACGTCAGCAATCCTTCACGACCCAAGTCGCAGCAAAGATGGTTACGGAGGCGACGAATGCAGCGGACATACCAGTTCCAAACCTCGAAATCGCCCCCCTCAAATGCTATGTACACGATCCACGTCTCGACGGCAACCACCGCACAGCACTGCGCCGCCAGCAGCGCGGAGAAGAAGGCCTCGGCGAGACTGCACCGCCTCCCCCTTCTGCCGTCGAACTCGCCCGGGATCCTCACCAGCGCCCTCCTCCGCCTTCTCTTCCCGTCTCCGCCGGCCTCGGCGTCGTAGTCTTCGACCGTGATGATGGGGAGGTGGCCTTGCGACCCGTTCCACGTCGCCTTCTCCCCTCCTCCTCTCGGACCACCAGATCGCGCGACCATGGCCATCAGCGCGAGGCGGGAAACGGTTTCCATCCTGCGTCTTCCGTCTTTGTCCGAGGGCTCAGGCTGAGCGATTCAGGCAGAATTGCTGTAGCGTAGATTTGCTCTGACGTACTTGCAATAAGCTGGTAAATTCGAAAGTTATGTAAACTCTGTTCAAGGAGGCGTAATTATTGAATGAGTGGACATGGCGCCGTAGAATGGTATAAACGTGGAGTGAGAAAAGACGGAAAGTGAGAAAGACTGGCAATATTCCCCTGGACGCCAAGCACTGTTTTGACCATTAGGATATATCAACGTTGAGCCGTGGCATTGGGCCGCAACACGCGACCACATGACCGCATCACCACCACGCCGCAGCTGAGCACCTCCCCTCCCCCCCGCATCCTCAGCAGGGCCAGCCCCAGGTCCAGACCCCGTGTCTTACTTACTCCATCGAGGGCTCACCTGCACGACGGCGAACACGCGGTCCTGCGCACGCAGTAATCACACCAGTGACAGCATGACAGCGAGCCCAGACCTGCACAGCGCTTGTATCATTACTCCAAATCATAGTACCTGCCCACCCGCCGACCCGTTGACCCGTCGTACTTTACAGTCCATCAACGCCGCCCATGCCCGTCCGTGCCGTATCCCTAACCTGACATACAGTAGAGAAGTAGTGTAGTAGTCATCGCATCCGTTGCCGCCCGGGGTTTCAACCTTACTCCAGGCTCATCCTGGCTTCGTCCCCGATGCCCCATTGGCCGCCTTCTTTACTTTGCAACGCGAGATTGAGCTTCAGGCCCAGCGCCGCCGCTTCTTCTTCGCTCTTGGCTTCGCTCGCCCTCCGGCTCCGATCATGCTCCTTGTCAGCCTTGCTAGCAACGCTCTTGTCCGTCACTTTCCGTCTCAGCGACGGCGCTTTGAAGAATGAACGCCCGCCCGAGCTCGTCGAGAGCAGCGACGCCGTGTCGTCCTTTTCTCTTTCATGCGCCCCCCTGTCGGCGATGGGGAGATCCGGCGTTGACTGTGTGGGGGACACCATCTTCTCCTCGAGGGTGCTGTACCGCTGAGTCGTGAGGGCCGGTCCCGGAGGATTGGTAGTCGGGGAGCCGGGCCGTGGAGGGGGGTTTGGTGCCTGCGATGCGTCAAGCTCGTGTGCCATCTCGTCTTCTGAGACTTCGACCAGCTCAGCATCGCGGTACCATTTTCTACGTCGCGTCCACCGCCCCCAGCCATCGACACCGCGGCGGCCGTTTTGCCACTGTGTTTCCGTCAGACCAGAAATCGAGGGCTACGTGACATTCAACTCACCTTGTTGTCGTAGTAAATCCAGCCGCTCTTCCCAGCCTCGCCGTCATAGTCCACAGGCTCAGTGCCGTCATCCGGAACCCCGTCGACCCTCCATTTACTGCCGCCAACCCATCTCCAGCGCATGTTGCTCCCGTCCTCAACTTCGGGCAGTTCGAACGTGTCGCGCGACGGCACAGGGTTGTTGTGCTCGTCGGTCCAGGCCGACCGCTCGTAGGCAAACATGCTCTGCGTCCAGCCGAGCCCAACCCAGCGCCGTTGGTTCTCGTATATGATGAAGGTAAACTT